>BGNK01001330.1:1523-50769 GCA_003297005.1 Symbiodinium sp. clade A Y106 | reverse complement strand
GTAGAAATTCGTAGTCTTAGAGTAATTTTATTGAATCCCAATGCATGCCCAACCCTTCCCCAGCCCCACTCAGCCCTAACCGGCCCTACTCGGTTGTTTCAGAGTAATTTAATTGAATCGCAATGCATGTCCAACCCCTCCCCAGCCCCACTCAACCCTAACTACTAGGCCCCACTCGGCCCGAACCGGCCCCACGCGGCCCCACTTGGCCTTATCCTTGTACCCAGGGCCTACCCAACCCCACTCAGCCCTAACCGGCCCTGCTCGGCCCTACTCGGCCCCACTCGGCGAACCGGTCCCCACGCGGCCCCACTTGGCCTATCCTTGCAGCCAGGGCCTAGTCTTAGAGCAATTTAATTGAATCCCATCGCATGCCCAACCCCCCCCCAACCCCACTCAGCCCTAACCGGCCCTACTCGGCCCTACTCGGCCCTACTCGGCCCAACTCGGCCCCACTCGGCCCGAACCCCCCAGGCGGTTCCTTTCGGTTTTGGGGTCGGCGGCATTGGCGGCAGCCATTAAATAACATAACAAAATATGCTATAACATGCTGTGATATACTCATATACTGTAATATAGTATAGTATACTATAAATCACTATAATTTACTATAACATACCATAATGTGCTTTGATACAATCTACTATGGATTAATGTTTGATATCGTAATGCGACATAACATAATATAACATAGTAAGATTTAACGTAATTTAGCTATAACATAACGATAATATCATATGAGACAATGTTATATAAATTGTATGATATGGCACAATATTGTAAAAAGGATAGTACAGAATGACACAATATGGTTTGAAACAGTGATCATGTCTAGTAGGTACAATCGAACCTAAGATGGTGCTATACTGTTGTAGAACATGGTATAACATAGCACACTGTAGTCTCATGTAGTATGAAATTAAAATAGAAGCTTAGAAGAATACGATATGAAATAGTCAAGAAACAGTAAGCTATACTGCACTGTACTACTCTAGCATAATGGACTCAACGCGCCCAAAAGTGCTCCTGCACGTCTTCGCTCCAGTGGTGCATCGGATCTTCGCTCTCCAAACGTCGGCTGGCCTTACACATGCATTTATGGCCGCAGATCTCTCCTCCTTGTGCACGCAGCTACAACCGTGAAATGTCCTGCGGAGGACTGAGTTCCAGACAGAGCAGCCACGGCCTTCGTGGCAAGTCTTCTGAGCATACTCCAGGTTGATGGCCTCCTGGGTGATCCGACTAAAGCCAACCGCGCATGATCAACATGGAACCAGCAGACAAACAGACAAAATTGAGCTAGAACCCGAAGTGGAAGTCCTGTGCTTAGCTTCTGGGAGGTTAACCCTGCCAGGCTCCAGTGTTTACTTCTGGCTTTTTTTGCCGTTCCTCCTCCTACTCCTTCTCCTTCTCACAACAAGAACTATGAACACAACCCTCAGTACCACAAATCTGCTCGTCTGAGTACCATCTTGAACACCAGGATCATCATCTTATGATGACGATGATGATGGCGATGGTGATGATGCTGAGGAACATGATGGTGACGATGACGGTGATCCTGGTAGTAAGAAGGGTTCTGCTGATAAGCGCGGGGGGGAGGCGAATTGAGACCATAATTACGACTGCTTCCTACTCTTCCTCCTACTATCCATTACAATTCCCTAAACCTGCCTATGGAATCGTCGTACTGCCCCGACTACGATTGCTAAACCCTAAACTGCCTATGCTACCATTCATATCGAAATCCTAAATCTCTGGGACTTCGATTCAAAACAAAACCCGGCCGAGCCCATGACCCAGCAGCTCGAAGACCTCCAATCGCTGATGCACCTCAGCGTGGACTTCCAAGGAGCTATCTCGTTCCGCGTTCCGTCTGTTTTCTTGATGAAACTGCTATGGGGGCTGCTATGGGGGCTACTGGAATTCATTTGATGACGAAAAGTTGCATTCTGGTTCCGGTTGTGTCATGCTCCAGGCGTGACGTGCGTCATAGAGTCATATCTCATCCGCGCTGTCAGTGATTTTCTCAAGCCCGTTCCGAATCGTTCCGAAAGCAGTAAGAAGCAAGCCGGACGTTGTGGTAAACTCCGAGAGATTGTCCAGTCTGCCTTGAGAAGGCCTTTTTGGCTGAGTCGAGAGGGCTGAACAGCCAGCCTTTTCTGAGTAGGATGCAACAAAAAGTTGGAGCTCGAAGCGAATCTCTGCAGATTCGTTGCTGCGTCCGGTTCCTGACTCTGAACCATTCCGAAGAAGATGACCGAAGGTGTGATGCCAATACCAACAACAGTAGGACCAAAGTAATGGCAATGACAGCCATAGTAAGCCTGGCCACAACAAGGGCGAATAAATTCTGCAGAACTGCTCTTGACAGTCAGAAACCGGGGTCGTGACATGCTTCCTCCAGCGAGGTTTCGATCGCCCACAGCCTGCAGCCCAGCATCCCAGCCTGAGACGAAGGAACATTCTACGGCCAAGACTGGCGCGGAGGAACTACAAGCGTGACATCGCCGCATCACTATGTATGAGCAAAAGAAAATGGCTGGCAATCAACGAAAGCACAAATCAATGCGGCGAGATATCTACACATACCCCCGAATGGGGCACAGACACCCGCATACCCAGACACGGACACACACACACACACAGAGACAGACAGACAGATACAGATACAGATGCTGATGCGGATGCGGATGCGGATGCAGCTACAGATACACACACAGTACATATGCATACACATACATAAACAAATATTTACATACTTACATGCATACATACATGCATACGTACACACATACATGCAGCCGTGCATACATGCACACACATACGGTATGCCTGCATACATGCACACACACATGCATACATGCATACATACATATATACATACATACATACATACATACATAGGTACGTACGTGCATGCATGCATGCATGCATGCATGCATCCATCCATCCATCCATCCATCCATCCATCCATGCATCCATGCATCCATGCATCCTTCCATACATCCATGCATCCATACGCCAATAACCTGTCAATCTGAAATCCGTCGGGCGGTTCCCGACCCCTACCCGCCTACAACCATGCCACCACCCTAAACCAGTCTGCAAAGAAAAGCTTCTGCTAGAGAAGACCACGTGACTGTTAGTGGCGTAGAAGTGGGCGGGGTGGTGTAGACGTGGTTTAAAGACACGATAGACACAGGACTGCTATACTATCTTTGTGGCCTTCGGGGTTTGGCCGCCCCCACTTATCAAAAATTCACCGGATAAGGAGAACAAGCTACATGCTTGTGTTTGCAGGTATATGATAACATGTTGTAGAAGATGGCGACATGTGGCAATACAGGACACTAGAACATGCAATGCGAAGCCATGCATATGACAAGCAACGGCAAAGGATAGTGCTGTGCACACACACACACACACATCTCTGCATGCCTGTACTGTTTAGTATACGATACGGCATGTAGAGGCCGATAGGTCAAAACAAGACATGACAAGGTAAGACAAGTATGAAACACGTGTGGCAAGATCTGACAACAGGCAGAAACATGCAATGAAGTATACTGGGCTACTGGATCATATGAGAAGGTACACCGTTCCTGCTCACATAGATTTGTCGTAATGGTGAAGGGCGATATGACAGTCGATGACCCGGCCTTACACTAAGTACAACATTGTATCCTAGTTTGGGAACTCTACAAGATGTGGCGGATCTGAACAAGCCATATCATTTGGAATTAGAACATGGTTTGTCGCGATGTTGAGATTAAACTGAGATGCAAACGCATGGGGAGCCCGTTGCTGGAAACCTGAGTTCTCTCGGGACCGCAGCAAGAGCCACACACTTACGACCAGCACTCTCCTTGCTGTTTTGAGTTGTTCGAGCGCAACTGCAATGTCCTAGGGGGCACGCTGCTGAGGAGAAGACTAGATCACACGGCATCAAGACGGCAGTACTTGACCAGAAGAATGCGGACGAGAGCTTCTCAGCGCTACGCAAACATGTAAGGGTCCTTGCGCTCCGAGCAGAGCCTCGGCAATCCGAAAGAAACACGCGACTGCAGAGTTTGAGGTTCGGCCCGTCGGAATTCAAGGGATCAGACTGCAGACTTCGAGATTTGGTTTGCAGGGTTTCTTGGAGAGCTTCACAACTTAGGCCCAAGGCCCTGGGATAGAATGAGAACCGCACTCGTCGCCAAAGAGCTCCAGCTCGCAGGGACGCCAACATGGAACCTGCAGACGGTGCCACACACTAGACTACACATACGTGAGCGACATGCTGACCTAGAGTAACGTGCTGACCTGATACCTTAACACGGGAGCAGTAAACTAAAGTGGCAGCTAAAGTTAGAAGTCGGAGGGTCTGATTGAATCAGCAGTCTCGAATGCGGCAAGCACGCCCTTCCCAACCAGCCTAGCTAAAATGAGAGTCAGTATGAAAATCAGTCAGCGAAGTAGCAAAGTAGCACCGCAGTGGAATAACACAATGATTAAAGCAGACGACAGAAACCATCATGTCATCTTCCAAAACGAGACCCCGGGTTTGTCGGCCCAGGGCTTCTGGCATCGTCGCTGGAGCTGACGACGGGCTCCGAGACGTTTGTAATCAGCCAAACCTTCGCCTTGGACTCAAGGCAATATATGAATCCGATCACGCGAGGTGTATGCCTGGGCATGCCTTCGCATTGCATGTTTTAGTGTCCTGGATTGCCATGTGCCGCCATCTTCGCCAACATGTCCCCCCTGCAGTGGAACTTCCGAGGCCATGGCATCGATTGGAAGAAACAACGGGTAGTAGACATGTGTAGACATAGTAACGCAGGCAACCTGGAGCTGAACTAGGATCGAGATGCTTTGGCTGCTCCACGTCTCTGCACCACAAGCACTTGAAAGATGAGAGTCCGGCGATGAAGATGAGATTCAAGACCAAGAAGCGGCACTTGGTCACAGCTGAGAATGCAGGACTGGCCAGGAAAGTTGCTGTGAGTGCAGCACAGAAAAAGCAAACTGCGGGACGGCTACTTGATGCTGGGGGGTCAGAGTCTACGAAACTGTCAACTATATATTGACACCTCAGCTTACAAGGACATCGACTAATTAGTAACACAGAAGCTGACTTCACCTCACTGAGCTCCCTACGATGCTCATCACACAGCCCATGGCCCTGGCAAGAGAACGGAAATGAGCTTTCGTGTTTCAGCCAGTGCAGGGTCATCTCATTGTTGGTCTAGAGTCTAGAACTTACAGGTCTTGGAAACACGTCAGATCTGCAGCCGCATCAAGGGCTTCACGTCCATGTTCTGCCACAGCTGCAGGCTGGGATCCTGCCAGATGCGCTCAGCACGGAGAAAAGAATCTGTTAACAGTCGCAAAACCACTTGAAACAACTCAACAGCACCCTCCATAGGGTGTTGAGCACTCGCTCACCTTTGCCGACAATGTGCAATGGAAAGAAAAAAGGTGGCGCACCTGTGTGGCCTCGACGATCAGAGGAAACGCCTGGGAACGAATCTTTGGCAGGTTGCCAACAAGCCCACACATCTTTCTTCAGTTCGCCTCCCCCGGCACCGTCACAAGATGCCCGCTTTTACTGTTTTGGCCAAGTCGAATACTCTCACTTCAAGCTTTAAAGCGTTTCTTTTTGCAAGGGGTGACGTCCTTCACTCCGGGGGCATCGCTACTTCCTCCTCGTCGGGGGCACCCTCGGAGCCGCTGCTCTCCTTGGCGTGCAGAATGTCATACGGCTTACGGTATTACAGGGGCCTCTATGATTCCAGAGGCTCGAAAGGGCCGGAAACCTGTAAGAAACCAAGAAGGACGAAGCTTGAGCCTCTGAGCTGCCGGCCTCAAACGGCAACTTCAGACCTGCGAAGACGTGTCGGTCTCTTAGTTGACTCGTTTCGGGCTCAGGTTTGAAGATGTAAAATCTGAACATTCTTATGGCTGCTTGCATGGTACTGCTTGTTTCAGATCACGATTTGAAGATTCTGTGGTGCACCATTTCAATTTCCACAGCGGATAAGACTTCGTGTAATCTAAGGCTTGAGGCATTCTTCGGATTTTGGGCCGTGTGTGGCTTGGTGATTGGATTGGTTGGAAGTGGAGGGCTTCGGATGCGAACAGACGAGGACACGTAAACACGCTAGAAATCAGCAGAAGACAAGGACACACCAATAGTCTCAGAGTGTGCGTAGCTCTTGACTTGATGAATGACACAGGTGATGCTTGGAGCCCGGGGATCCTGTCGCCCAGCTGGGCTTCTGAAGGCCTTCAGAACTGTTGTCACTCTCAGGTCCGAACGCAAGCGCCGTCGTTGGCAACAGGCACGACAGCACCACGAGCCTGGAGCAAGTTCCTTCCTCTCATTTCCTCTCCACGTTTCGGAATCCTCGTCGGAACGGATGTCACGGCTTGGGCTGTAGGGAAGCATCGTTCAACTCCGCATGTCAAGGCCGCGGGTGGTATGACTTCATCTTTTATGTGCCGCGCCGAAACAAACACTACGACAGGGTAAGAAAGTATCGTTTGCTGCACATGTAGAAAGCGCTCTAAGTATCCACAGTTACAGGAATGTGTTCCTGCCGTGGTTTGGAACCTGTGAGTGAGTTGGAGCTGCGCAAACCCTCGGCTGAGGCGGCAGCGTGACCAGCCGTACTGACCCAGAACAGCATCTCGAGTCCGCTGGCACCAAAACACAACGAAGGCACCCATGACCTCACAGGGGAGAATGGGAATCGCAAGCCGCAAGCCATAACTGCCCACGTGCGCCGCCTCGCGCTCTTCCGGCTTCAAGTCCTCGGTACCGGCTTCCACCACCCGTCGGAAAGAGAAAGTGCGTCAACAAGTGTTCCAAACAGGCCCGGACAGAGTGCAGCGCCCTCTCGGTCTCAATCTCAAGGATCTGCTCCTCTATCAAATCATTCCTGCACGTAGTTATGGTGGAAAGCACAGACCCCCCCGTCATGCAGCTTGTTTCTGATCTAGTCTTGCACTGGCCACTGTAGAGTATATACCGGGGCGGTGACATTGAGAGCAAGTAGGTCTGCCGCTTGGCCAATCGTTTGCCCCCCTTGGTGTCACTGCAGTCTTGTCTGTCGACAAAGACCCTTCCAACATACTTGCCAGCGTACCGACGAAACTGGGAAAGGCACATCCGCTCTGCTGCACATCCGATCGTACATCCGCTCTGCATTGGTGGTAACTGCCTTGCTGGATGCATCTTCGATCCAACGCCGTGACTCCTCCAGATCCGCTCAGTCCCGGTCATGTGAGAAGCTGCTCTCTTCTTGGCCTTAGCTTCCACAGCTTACGAGGTAGCGGAAACCTGTTAGCGTTGGTTCAGAATGTGCTCAGATAATCCCATCTTGCGGCCCGTGCCCTGACTCATGATAGATGCAGCGCCTTAGTCACCCGACATCCTGTGAGCCAACTCTGACACAGCGAACCGCCAGCTGCGAAAGCTGAGCCCTGAGCTCTGCCTGAAATCAAGGCAGAGAAACACCAAACAACTCAAAGCAAACTCAGCGCACGGAAGCCTCACGCTTCAACACACGCTGGACACTCAAATCTTTCGACGCCCACCGCAAACAGGTCCACACACAAGATCAGGCCTGTCTGCCATGACTTTCATGGTCTGCCGGCCCTTCGTCGACTGGCGCCGGCCTTGGTGCTGGTGGATGAAAATAGATTGGTGGAAAGGTAGGTAGACAGATAGACGGATGCATACATAGGTAGACGGATAGGCAAAGAGACAGATATGCAACTACGAAGGTAAACGAAGTAGATAGCTAGTTATAGCCATAGCCGCATAAAGCAGCAAGTTTCTGACTATGTGATGATTATGTGAACACCACATGCTCGCACCCAGCATGGCAACAACAGAGATCCGGAACTCCTGGCCCTGTTTTGCGCCAAACATAGACGATGTCGTGAAAGTGCCGGTTGTAGGTAGCAAGACTGAAGCACGGGCCGTCGGTAGCTCTCACGAGGATGCCTGCCTCTAGCAGCAACTCTTCAACCTCCGACGAAGGATCGGCTTGAAGCAAAAAAAGGACCGCTGAGCTGCCGCACGGTCCACTGCGGGGCATGGCGATGATGTGCCCTGCCCCTCAGAGCTGGAAAGGGTTGTGCAGCACGAGAGCTGGGTTGGCTTCGTGCGCTGCAGCAAGCTTCAAACCAGTGCTGCGACCAGCACGTGCTTGCACATCACGATGCAGATGCGATGGGTCAAGGTTCACAGGAAGCATGCGCAGAGCTTCCGGGCTGGCCATGCTGGCCCAGCCGTAGTAGGTGCTCCACCTCTCATAGAGGTTTTCCATCGTTTGCAAAGCTTCCGCCACGTCCCCCTTGTCTCCCAGCGCCTCCAACTGTCGTTGCCAAGCAGAATGAATGGACTCCGTCGGCTCGTTGCCTGACCCCGTGCCTGGCCGAATGCCTCCAACACCGACCCACGTGGAAGAGAATGACTTGGCTCCTCCCGCGTCACTCTGCAGGGTTTCGGGAACCTCTGTCATGTAGTGCCGCTAACGTCAAGGACAGCATAATGTCCTCAAGTACACGCAGGCATGCGCATGAACACGGAACGCGAGCTGGCACGTAGAAGTTCCAGTTTCAAAGGTATAGTACACAGCGACGACTCCACACACAAGCACTGGCAGCCATGCCCTCACGCTCTAGAAGCGCGCCTCGGACATGCGGCTCCCCCTCCGCGGCGAGGCGATTGAAGAGGCCGTCCCAGCAAGCTGCAAACAGCGGGAGGGCCGGGGCCGAACGGACGGCGTTCAGCGCGGCCTCGACCCAGCCGGCGTTCTTCTTCACGGTCTTTCGTGCCTGACAGCAGCAGAGAAGGCTCGGAGGTGTTGAGTTGAGTGAAGGGTGTAAGTTCTAAAGGTTTCTAGGGTTTGGGAAACCTCGCGCTTTGGTGGTTTCTACTTGCGACACTTGGACTCCAGCGTCTTGCGCTCCTGCTTGAAGTGAAACCAATCATCGCAATCGGAAAGACCTGTCTGTGCACTAGGCATCAAGGGGAACTCTAGGGGAAGCGCACAGGAACACGGACTTAGAAGACATGCCGCAACTGCAATTGGAACCCTGGCAGCCCTTCTGCGAGCTGCCTCAATGCCAGGAGCAAAGTCTTTGTGCACCTGCGTCACCAGCTCGGCCAAGGGAGGGCTGTCGGGCTTGGCGTGGCTCCAGAGCTCGCAGGCCAAGCGGAAAAGCCGCACGTGGTTCTCCGTGCCCTCGTCGCTCATGACAGCTTGCGGGAACGGCACGGCGCGGGTGGTGTATGCCCGACCCTGCACGCGCTTGCCGCTTCCGTGCTTGAGCGTGGTATTCCGGACCTGGTCCTTCACCAGGATGTTCAGGGTCGCGACACCATGACCGCGTTCCAGATTCTTCATCTTCGTGTCAACTCCAACTTGCACTTCCCGCTCGTCAGGGCTGTAGCGAACAACCACCATGTGCATGCCCCGGGAACGGAAAGGCACAAAGACGTCAGTTGCAGAGACAACTTGGGGTTGGAGAAGGTGCCTTGCCGTGAGAGACTCGGGGAGCTCCTGCGGCCAGTCCTCCAGCGCGCGTTGAGTATAGGCAACACCTTGCTGCGTGCTTCACTGCGAGGCTGAGCCGGATCGGCACGATTTTGGCTGCTGTTTGCGCTCGTTGTGCATCCAGCCGCTCAGCTGTGTAATGCTCGGAAGTTCCGCCTCCTCAAAACGCCGTCCCACGAGATGGGCTGCACACCCCTCACCGTTACGGGTTTCTTTCATGTAAGTCCGTGCCTCAGCAAGTTGAGCTTTCGTGAACAGCGAACGAGTTGCTCGGCTTGCTTCTTCAGCGCGAGGCTGGTGCACATGCTCGCCAGTGGTGATCACAAGCGTCCCTGGCGGATGCCCACCCAGTCGCTGCTTGTGGTATGTAGCATGCCACTGGAGCGGGCAGCCACGGGTGTGTGTGCAAGCAACCTGAAAACAACCTGCTGGCGGTTCTCATGTGCCTTCTTCACTGTGTGGCTGTAGTGCCCATTCCTTTCGGGCGTGAATAGTCTGCAGCAAGACCTGTGGGGCTAGCAACACGGCGGCCGCATCCTTTTAGTCGAGAAATTTCGGCCGCAAGTGGCGGCGGCTTTGCGCCTTTTGGGCTTCGGATCACTGGCGCAGCCTTGCACAGGACATGGACACAATCAATACACGACACAACACGACACAGAGAGGAGCTTACACATACCTACGACCCAGCGCAAAATAACAGGACACACCGCAGCAACATGCTAGCGATTTCACACAAGTGGAAACCCCTGCAGCACAGCGGCCTCGACGTCGATGATAGCGGTATCCTGAGAAGGGGTAGTAGCGCTTGCTGCGGCGACCTGCGGCCAAGCAGCACAAGAACAAGCTCAAGCATGCGTCACTGTGATCATGTTTGGGAGAGCTCACAGTGCACGGTGCGGGCCAACTTAGTCTTTGTGGCAGATTTGTCGACACCATACAACCCTGGCCTCCGGAGCGCTGGCAAAAAGAGGAGCAGCAGAGCGCACCGCAGAGCTCGGCTGGGGTGAACCTGAACCTGGCCGCTTGCGACGCGCAAGCTTACAAGACACGGCCAGGCTTAAGACGCGGCACACAGGGGACTCCAGGCTCATTCGCAATCACACAACGCACAAGGCTGCTAACGCTGGCTTTGTACTAGAGAGTCTTTGTAATTCAAGCGGCAACAGCCAAGCCAGGCTCAGATTTGCATCACCATGCCAAAAACACGCTTCCTGCACAAAATCTACCCGGGATCCAAATCCAAGCTGACTGCTTGTTCACCACACCCGACACAGTCAGATCGTTGCAAAGCACCAATTTAAGCAGCCGCACAGCCTCGCACGCAGTAGTTTCGACGCACCCCGGTAAGCAGCTCTCAGCAGCCTTGCAGGAGAAATAGGAGCACGCCCACGCAAGTGGCTTTACACACAAGCGAGCCTTGCAACAAAATAATGTGGCTCTACACACACACAAGAGCCTTGCAAAACATTGACAGCTGTTGATGCCCTCAAAAACCAGCAAAACGCACAAATCCGAGTTGACCCCTTTGAACCCAATCTGACCCTCACTGACCCAGGCCAAACCCCCCTCAGGCCAATTTGACCCCCAATCAACCCCTCAAACCCCCAATTCTCCCTGCAATTTTGACACACAGCCCGCCCCCCCTGAGAACACCACAAAGAAAAGCCGGAGAGAAAGAAGGCAAAAGAATGGTTCTGTGGACACAGCAGATAAGAAAAGAAAGCGTGCCTCGACGTGGCTCTTGATGGCGCGGCAAAATGTCTCCATGCCAACGTCGTTGAGGCGCAAGTTGTCACTATGAAAGGCATGTCCTGAAACACAAACATGCAGCTGCGGTCGGCGAGACGAGTAGCACATGTGCAGTGCACTTGCGCATCCTCCAAAATTTGGGCGCCATCTTCGCAGCGTTGCACGAAGAGAACAGCGCGACGAGTCCGAGCCAAGCAAAAGAAAGGGAAAGACGGAGGAGCGCCTCGTAGACGCGCGCGCTCGACATGTCGAGGGGGACAGGGAACGGAAGCTGGAAGCAGTTGGAGAAAGCCGTGTTTTGCACACGCAACTCAAGAGAAGGCTGGGAGCCAAATACGGCAACCGGGTAGTACACTGAACAAGCACACGAAGGCGCAGACTGCTTGCACGCGTAGGCACGGACACAAGCATGCGTACATGTGCACAAACACGGTGATGCAACATCTGAACTCGTACCTTTCATATACACACAATGCAATCACGAAGGTACAGGAACAGCACTGGGTTCGTGACCAGAAGTCGGGGCAAGCCTCAGTGCCAGAAAGTTCTGCAGTCAGTCGGCTTCCCCCTCATGCAAAGCCCGAAGCTTCAAGTGTGTGGGTGGGATGAGGATGGAGCCCGCCACCGGCATTGTAGCCAAGGTCGTGCTCGAGCTCTTCCGAGAGGTCGTGCTGCCGCATAGTTACTGTCTTCGATGCTGGCTAAATCTGGCTTGGACCATCTTTTACGAGGCCGGGGCATCCGATTGTATGCTGCATGACTATGTGAGCAGAACAATGCTGCTGCTTTGGGTGCATTTGAGGGATCGGGGGTTCGATGTGAAGCGGAAGAAATCAGACTGCATTAGCCACTGCTACAAGCCCATTGAACCCGTGGCCTCTCGAGCTTTCTGCTCCAAGAACTTGAGCTCTGTGTTGACGCTGAATTGCTTCGCTTGAAGTTCCACCTGCGTACACGCACAAACAGCACATGAAGCGGGCCACTGAGAGCGGGATCTCTGTACTACCGGCCGAACAAAATCACAAGCTCAATCAGTAACACCACATGCCCACGCCAGCCAGAGCTCAGGGTACAGTGCACGGCCAGCGGAACTGTGCAGAACAGAGGCTGCTTTCCATCGTGTCAAGTCATGCTAGTAAGCCCCTGCATTCTCTTTCGGAGTGCTTCTCAAGGCTTGAGGGACATTGCAATCCGACCCGCAGGCAGAGTGAGAAGTGCGGAGCCTGCCGGAGTACTCCATGAACGGCTGCATCATAGTTGCGCCACAAGACGACCTGCATCACAGGGCTACGCCACAGGGCTACGCTTGGCCTCGGCCCTTAGCGTCTGAAGCGAGGCGCCCGAGGTCACAGTTCTGTTCGGTAGAGTCGTGCTCCTATACGATTCAGCCTCACTGCAGCCCATTCAAGATACAAATAGCTCGAAACGTTGCGCTAGCTATACTGTAGTTCTATCAATACGGATACTGCGGCGGGTGAAGTTGCAGAACTATCATGCGCTTGCGGAATGATGCGGATATACCAACACAACCCACAAGACAGCCTCGCGGACAGGCTGGTCATCCAGCTCCCGTTCGGTGCCCATCTGGCATACGATAAATCTCTTTCCCCAAGCAACTTTCCGACTCCCTGCATCTGCATTTGACACATCATCGCAGCAGTCGACACAGGCAGACTCCACTCGCAGAGCTTGTTCGTAGGCGACCGTCTGAAAATGCTCCTGGATAGACCAGCGCCACGTCCAATGAGAGTAAGAAGGCACTAGCTATTCTGGCTGCACTCTTCGCAGAGGCCGCGGCGCGAAGCAACTCTTCGTAGCCCAGGTGATGGTAGCCCAAATCGGTGGGAAGACCACGGACCTAAATATGTGTCAATGTTCCGACGTCGGCTTCTGCTCAACAGGGCGATGCCTGAATCGCCAGGTTGGCCAGGTTGCGGCTGTTGGTCTGGCAAGGCGTGCCACGTGCAGCGATCACGAGAGTCACAGAATCTTCACAATAACCGCTCCGGCACCGTGTAGGTTGCCCGGTGGATGATGACCTCGTAGCAAAGCATACTGTACACTCCAGTGGCTTTCGGAAGCGTCGATCTCGGACAGGCACGAAGCGGTACAGCAGCAGCACACCCAGCAACCTGGGCAGGAGAGCCCCAGGCAAAATGACGCCATGTTTTGTTCACAGGATCGGGTGCCCTGCGCCATGGAGCCGAAGAACTCGTTCATGATGTGCACCGTGGCCTGGACGCGCAGATGCGCGTAGCAAGCTGAGCTCGCTCGAAGGTTGGAGAGTTGTGAAACTCGTGAAAATGGTGAGACTGAGCGTCTCAGAGTCTCTTGGTTTCTGGCATCCGCTGCCGGTGACCTGCAGAGCGCGGCTGAGAGCCCGCCGCATTGGGCGCTGCTTTTGGTCTCGGGAAAGCCTGCCTCACCAAGTTTCCCACAGAGTACTTCGCCAATGTGCTCAACACGTCGTCGGTCCTGGACAAGATTACAGAGCTGGCTTGCCAGGATGAGATGATTCCCTTCTTCTTCCGACTCTAAGACCCGGGCTGCTTCAACACGGGACCTCCACCGGAGCTGGATGCGCACATCCTGCGGTTGCTTGCGAAATCTCCCGTACATGTGCTGAAGAGCAGAAACCCTCCACTGCCATCGAGAGTCAGCAAGAATGGCAAAGTCGTGGCTGTTAGCACCTTCAAGACCCATGACAACAAAGCTCGAACCCCTCCATCTGCCCCTTGCCCCTCAGCAGTCTAGGACCAGGACACCGAAGGCGATCACCAACAGAAGGAGCAAGTCGAAGTACAGCCTGTCAATGAGATCGTGAAGCTTTGCCTCTCGCTCTCCCTCTCTCGCTCTCTCGCACATCTGAGCCTGACTCCAATAGCATACTCGCCCACCTTCGACAGACGGTGCTGCTCTGACTGAGAAGGTTCTGGAAAAGGCTTTCGGGCTGCCACTGTAGCGTGGCTAGTGCACAGAAGGTTCCGCCATCGGAAGTTCTTGTCCTCACAGACACGAGCAACTGCTCGGAGCAACCGCTTTGCATCCCTTCCGGAAGAGCTCGAGTGTGCTGGCAAGGCTCCGTCACACTCGTGCGCCGAAGGTTCAGCTCTGCCTGGAAGCATCCAATGCGACACAGAACCAGACCGATTGCCAGAGACTCCCTTGGAGCCTTCGCTAGCTCCTTCTTCCGCTTGGCGCGCAGCGTTGTACTGACCACATGGGCTTTGAATCACAGTATCGTCTTGCAGTACATATCCGAAGCTGCCAACTGACACAACTAGTCACGAATAAGAACCCAACACGACATGCCGCACAAAACCATGAAGTTATGATATGCCGGGGTATTTGCAGTCCGGTCCTGTCTTCCTCATCATCGAGCCCTTCCTCGAGCGGCAAGGCGTTTGCGCCCTTCCAGAGGCCCAGCTCCTGGCTGCAGAAACGTCAAGCCGCTGCCTAAAAGTACCCGAGAGCCTGGCCTCGTCCCGATGCTTTATCTGAACCGACCTGATTTCAATAGCACACTCGTGATTCGAAGTATCAGAACGAAAACGCACAAAACACAGGTGAGTACACTGACAGCAGCGAGCTGTCTGCACTGAGCTGCTCGACATGACCCGGACGAAATTCTCCTGGTCGATTCCACCGCCGTGCTTCCCACAGACCTTGGAGCAGCCCCTTGTGGCTGGCCGGTGCCAGGTATGGTAAGACGTAGTTGAGTCGAATATGCCGGTAGATGTTTCACTGGTAGGCAGGTTTCGAGAAAGGCGCCGCAACCCTTGGCAATGCTTCTGGCTCAAGCAAAAAAAGTCGCGCCAAACCTCCAAACAAGCACTGGGCCCTTGTGCTCAGAATCCGGCGGCTACCACGGATTCGATGGGAAGGTGAAAGCCAAGCCCTGGCGCGTCGAGGCAACACACAAAGCCCGGACCTTCGTTTTTCCCCTCCGACGCACGGCGAACTGCGACGGACTTCACGACGTTGCCGTGAACCTGATGCCGCCTGCCTTTGAGTCCATAAACCCCCAAAAGCTGCATTCCCAAACTCCCAACAGGGCCTTTCGAAGCATTCATTAACTCGATCGGCCTTGGCGCTCAGGACACTTCGGAACATCGGTCGCTGGGGCACTTGGGCCATGAAGTGCGTAGTCTCTGCTAGCGTTGCGATCAAGTGGTGCTTCCTGGGACGCAGAGCTGTGGACGTCGGTGCTTCTGTTCCTTCGTTTTGCCTCTCTGCCAATGTAGCCTTTCTTGTGTTACTTGCCTTCCATACACCCATCCATGCCATGGGCATGCCAGGCTGTCAGCCTTCGCTATTGCAACCTTTCTCAACGATGGCCATCTCAAGGGCGCAAACGCGCAAACCCAACAAGTCCTGTGTCTAGCGTATATTCACTGCAGGCTTCGGGAGTCACTGGCGTCTCTGGCATCAACGTTGTTGCGGATGCCGGAGAGGACATGTAGCTGTGGTGCGACGACATACGAAACAAGTGCTAGGGATTGCTAGGGTTGAGGGATCAAATATATGGGTCAAAATCAAATCAAACGTCTGGGGTTCAAAACAAATCAAAATAGGGAAGAGATCCAAATATCATCTCTTGAAAATTAATCCCAAATCAAAACAACATCAAACAGTCATCAAACAAACTAACAAGAATTAAGTTTTCTGCTGTCCAACCAGCGTCGCAGCACTGTGGGACGTTGATGTGAGGGATCGTGTTTTCTTGGTGGGGGAGCTTGGAGCGAGAGAGACAGGGTGCGGGGAGTAACGGGAACCGGTCTTGAGAGTAACGGAAAACGCTCCCGCAACCTGTAACCGAAACCCGCGGCGGTGGTAACAGGAAGCCGAGGGCCGGCATAACAGGAACGCGAGAATCACGGGAACTGCCAGCAGAAACCAACAAGGCAGGCACAGTCGAGGACCGAAAAACCCCCCATTGGCAGGCCTGATGTAGATAAGACACAGATGCAGATATCGATGCATTGGGACACCCACCCACAGGCGTGTGCTGCTACGTGGATACTGAGCGGGTGCACACAACCAATCTTATGCGCGTTTCTCACGCGCAGGCAGAAGCTACCAGACAAGCAGGCAGGCTGATACTCGTAAGAGCATGTGCATTTGCTGTAGTTTCATAGATTCAAACTGATGCCTGGTTGAACTCGTTGCAGATAGTTTCATTTGTCTTCATATGTACAAACCCTTAAACCCCAAAACCCTAAACCCCAGCGCTGCCAGCACCGGTGGCAATGGCGAATGGCAAAAAGGTAGTGCCGCTGCTTGAAGGCAAATGTCATGCAGGGCTAAAAGCTTCCATGTCCACAGCAACCTTCATCGAGAAAGTCTGATTCCGCAATTGACAAGGTCGTGGCTAGCCGAATACTTAGTGGAATGTCGAGTTTTCGACAAGATTGAGAGGACTGAATCCCGAGAAGTCAAGGATCGAAAAGAAGTCCCAGAGTCTAGGAGCCGACACAACAGTGCCACGATTGGACAAGAGGGGGGTCTGCAGGACGTGGTTTCTGGTACTATGTGCTGCGCTGAACGTGTTACGGGAACCAGGCGGTCTGTTTCGGTCTCAGGCCTGGTTTCTGTTACCAGTTCCGGTTACGGACAACCTGTTCCCGTTTACGGCAAACCCCCGAGAGAGACACAGTGCCCGGGGCAGGGTGGTTGGGGTCGCAGTAGCACTGGCCGTAGCAGCATGCGGTCCGTACTGGCAGTTACACTAACGGCAACAACTAATAGTGACAGTCAAGGCAAAAAATCACGATAATCGACCAAAAATAAAATCTAGAATCGCAGAAATTAGTAACACTAAGCATCATCATCATCACCATCATCATAAACACCGTTATCAGCTTATAATAGTGGCCATCAGCATCGTCATAAACATCAAAATCATCATCATTATCACCATCATCATCATCATCCTCATCATCATCATAGCCATGGTCACAGCAACGGTAATCGTACTAAGCCTAGCAATAATGAACATTGTTCATTGTTCTGTCCGTTGTTGCTGTACTAGACAAAGTGTGATCAACATAATACTACAGGTGACAGTATCAGTAACAGGACCGGCAAACGTAATAGCCAATGATAGCCATGTCAATAGAGCCACTCTAGCCGAACATTGAGATCTCCAGTTCAGATGGCTAGGAGCCGTTCTGTACTATTATGGCCCAAATACTGTAACTTACAAACATTTCAGAGTTTTGCCATTTTTGTCCGCCTTACCGACATTCTGCTGACATGCAAGTCATCTGAGGCCAAAGCTCCAGGAAGCCCGAGTGGTCCGCGTCCCAGAAGGCCCAAGCCTAAACTCAGGAGCCGAAAGAGGAGAGGGAGGGAAACCCGAAAAGCGAACAAACGCGAGGAGTCGGAAACCCTAAACCCCTAAACCCCTAAACTCCCTAAACCCCTAAACCTGAACCGAGTCTTTGCCTCGATGAGCTCCAGCTTCCGATGTGCCGGCAGCTCCTCGAAGACGCTCTGGCCTTCCAAGCTACGCCCGAGCCGCTGAGATCCCTTCCAAGAAACTCTGGAGCTCGGAAAAAAACGCAGGGTCTCCTTCGCCGAAAGCCGGGGCCACAGGGGTCGCCGCCGAAAGCGACCTGAAAGGGCTTCTCTCGTGGAAGCTTCCACGAACATACGCGGCTAGGGCGGCTGCTCGTCCGGCGCCAACTCCTGGTATCCGCAAGATGTTAAAAGCCCGAGGGACCCCGTCAACCCATGTCCTGCGTCGCCCCCGGGATCAACGCCCCGCGTCGGCCAGGCCTTCCGATGCATGCCCAACAATTTGAACCAAAGGAACGAAACAAAACTGATGACCAAAGCGGGCCTAGACTCCACCCTGTACACTGTACTGTAGAGGAAATATCGCTGGATGTCTCTGTGGCACAAGACATTTGGAGATGCAGTGCCAATATACCACAGCCTCTGGCGCGCGGTAAATTGCGGGGCTGCCCCTGCAGAGCACGCTCCAACCGGGAATGCGTTCAATCTGAATCACAGGCACACAACCTGACATTGCACGTCACGTCACCCCAAGCACTCTGTCCTCCCATGGCGAGTAGTTGTCTTCTCTCATCTTTGACTGCCTCGACATGACACAGACGTCCTCAAAGCGAGAAGCTCGTTCACCAAACAGAGCATGCCTGACTCGCTTTCCCTGTGATGGGTTTGAACGTCTTCCTCCCCAGCTTGCCACTGGCCTAAAGTCAAGCATTCCAGCATGACGTTATCATCAGGCCCAGTATTATAACGACTCAGTCCCAAGCAATCAAATTCTTGAACTGATCCAGGTTAAGGCCCTGGTTTCCCCCAACGCCTCAGAAACTGCATATCGGCGATTGCTGCGAATCTGATGTGGACCGATAACCATAGCGAGCGATAGTGAGGGACCACTCCGGCTGGGCTGTTTGGTATTCATTGATATGGCGTGCCTTGCATTGGGCCTTTGGTGTCGGAGGAGATTGTTATACTGCTCCAACACTTACCCTAATTGAGGTACTTATCACTTATCACACAAAACATCTTAACCATGACCGTACCTAAAATCCTTGACCGTTCAGGTACCCTTTATGCTGCTGGGGCAAGCAAATCTGCCAGCACATGTGTGCAGGTATCTTGGCTCACTGCGAGCCCACCTGTCCAAGATGTCCTGCTTCGTGTCCTGCAGATATGGGCATCTACTATGTACGGCAGCATGTCAAAACGACTCTGTGCTTTGAACGACTCTGTGTTTTGGAACACTCGGAAACGGAGGTTTGTACAAAGACATTAGCTTCCACGAAGGACCACCGAGCTCAAAACCCAGCCGAGTTCTCGTACAGCCATTCGAAGCTCCTGCGCAGGGCAGATCAAGACCGCGCAAGGCCACGGAGCCTTCCTTGAATCCAGACCTGCCCGCAAGCCACAGCCCCGAAGCTGCGAAGCCTTGCTGCATTGACTCATTCCGTCCTGTCCTATCCTGTCCAACCGTTAATCACTACCACCTCAAGGAAAAATGACAAAAGCTGTGGTTGTGACATTGCGGCATTGCGTCTCTGACACGCCCTCACATGTCTGTCCTATACCCCATGTCAGGCCTTGCCGTCCAGTCTCCCCGAGCCATCGACATCGTACCGCTTGAAGGCCTGTTCCAGGAACTCCAACCTCAGGCAAGAAAACTGAGAAGTATCTTCGACTAGACTCATCTAGAATGTAGACTTCATGCTGAATTCCTTGGCCAGGTACTGGCTGCCGTTTAGAAACTCCGTCACCTGACCGCGTGTGCTACCGTCCGAACTGTCTGCATTAGCCCCCCACGGCCTGGATGCTACCCTCCACCAGCTGCTTCTGGCACCGGGAGCAGTGCGTTACCGACATGTCCCAGACCAGGTCACACCTCGGCTCTCTCCGCTCTCCGCTCCCTTTGGCTGCTGGACTCCTGGGCTCCGCGCTCGATGCACCTCCGCACGCTCTCTTGGCCAGTGAGGCTGTACCGCCGAGGACCCTCGACGTCCTTGGCTCAAAAACTGCGAGCGAGACGAAACCAAAGGGAGATGAATGTGTTGGGACGTTTTTGGTCCAAGCTTCCCTCTCTGGGATGTTGATGTCGTGAGCCAGGCCGGATCCCTTCCCAAGCTGGAGAGGTGGAGGACCTGTGCAACATACGTAGCCCATGCAACTGTCATTGGATGTTCCATGCTGGTGAGGAGCCTGTCACGACGTCCTCCGCCGGCACTGACGGCACTTGGCTGCGACGATGCTCACTGCCCATCAACGGCTCCACTTCATCGTCAGGCAGGGCCACCCTCACTTCAGGGAAATCCTCAGTCTCCCCAGTCTCCTCCTCCCCTGCAGGCTGCTCGCCCACGAGGTGCTGCACGGCCGGATCACTGGCGCGAGGCTCGTCCCCGCGCTCCGCCGCATCCGCCTCCGCCTCCGCCTCTGCTTCCTCGCCTTCGCCCGGAGGCTCGACCGGAGGCTCGGCGACGTGGGAAAAGCTGGCATCCGATGGGCGACCGTCATCCGGCGCCGGGCGATCCTCGGGCGGCTCCGGCGGCTCCGGCTCGCCCTCGGCATCCTTGGCCTGACTGGGGCTTGGGGCTTGGGGCTGAGGCGTCGTTGCATTCCGCATTTTGTGCATTCTTTCGCATGCCCGCTGCCCGCCTCCTCTGGGCGGCCCTGCAGGTCATCCTCTGGATCCAGAGGCTCAGCTTTCTTGTCCTTCTTCTCTTTCTTGGCCTTAAGCTTTTTGGGCTTGACCTCCACGCCGGCTGAAGGGCTGGAGTCCTCAGACAACTGTATCGCTGAGCAGGGCTGCATCATTCATCGCAGTTCATCTCCCGATGCCCCCTACCAGGAAGAAAGCCCGAAACAACAGAGACAACAGTAGCGGCGTCATCCTTCCTTTGAGGACCCGGCTGCAGTGACAGCGCCGACCGCCGCAGCCGGGACGTCCGTGCTCTCCTGCAAAGATGGCAACTTCGCAACCCCGGTTACTGGTAGCATGTCCTCGGAGCTCAAACTTAAACCGACTCCGATATGCAGCCTTTCCCCGGAAGCGCAGCGGCCACTGCAATCATATGAAAGGAGCTCTGCCTGCTCCGCCTGCTCCTTGCCGTCCTTGCCCTTCTTATCCTGCGGTGTCAGCTCGGGGCTCTTGTGTGGTGGCAACTGTCTCTGACGACGTCTCCTTCTTTTCCTTCTTCTCCTGGTCGCACGCTGCGGCAACATCGAGACTTCAAAGAAACCCGGACATATCGGTCCTTCTTGTCTTTCGGTGTCTTTTTGTTCTTTCGATCCTCCTGAGCAGATCCACGCCATGTCCTCGCTAGCTTGAGCCCAGCTGAGATCACCGAGCGTGCAAGCCTCGGCTCCCTCGCCATCCATGCTACCTGACCCACAAGCAGGCACGGAGAAGCACGGAGGGGAGCACAGGAGTAGGCGGCCGATCTCTCGACAACATAGCCCTTCAGTTTCAGAGACTTCTCAGAACTCCCAACTTGCCAAACCTATACATCCAGCTCAACACGCAAAGCCCGCACCTCCCGAGGGAAGTGGCTAGCTCATGATAACCATGGAGCCATGGCCGGGCGATCATGCCAGATATTCTATGAGCTTCAGATAAGAAGCCTGGTTGAACGGGGGTGGGGCTGGGCGGCTCGGTTTTGATGTGATCCTGCTGGCAGGCATGTGCTACAACTTTCTCAAATCTGCTCTCGCCATGTTTAAGCACAGGTTTTGCCAATTTGGATCAGAGAAACTCACCGGCATCCTCAAGCCTTCGCGGGTGAATGGGGGCCTGCCGTCTGATCATGTCTCATGAGTCATGGTTGGCATATGTTGGCACAGGGACGAGGGAGCTCATCGCATCTCAGCTGACAAGACAGAGTGTGCTGTAAAGCTTGGAAAGAAAGCTGTCTCGTTTCTGGCAGGAACTGCACCGCCCCCTGGTGAAATCTCAGGATTCCGACAAATCCCAAGCCCCACAAATGCTGTGGCACCGCAAGGTCTGCAGGCAAATGTTTCAGCAACTTGATCTGAACCAACGGTTTGCGCACACCCTGCTGCCACAGCGACCCCTCCCTACCTGTAAACACTATAACTAGACGGTCATGCTCCAATACAAACCGAGCCTTGTGAAGCACCGAGAATCATGGACAGTCTTGACAACTGCCCAGAACACTTCGAATTCTGGTCTAATTAAGGAGATCGCTGCCTCACTTGCCTTTCGACTTCTTGGCCTGTCAGCTGCCCACGGTTCAGCTTGCACCATGAATGGCTGCAGAGACGTGCTCCGAATCCAGCCGCCTCACTGGCACACTGCCGCTTCTGCGTTGTGGTGTCAGCGTCGGCCTCTCAGGGGTGCAATGCACGAGAAGCCCGAAACATCTCGAGACGATACGCAGCTGCAGGGCAGACATCCCAGTGGCAAGCTTCACCGGGGCTTAGGCTTAAACCCATTGTTGCTGAATTCCGCACCAACAGGCACCTTCTTCGAGGCTCCCGCGAGTGCTCGCTTGGGTTGGCGCATTCGCTTGCCTCGGAGAATTGCTCATTGCAGATTGCAAGATCTGTGCTAGGGCTGGTAGGGCTTGGGGCCAGGACTGCTGCCGTCGTCGGCTCGTGCTGCCGCATCCTGCAGGGCCTGGCTGTCGCTGCGAGCTGCTCACCGCGGCTCTGAAAGCCTTCGAGGCATGCCTCGGCACCCTCGGCGTCGTCGCCACCGCGCTTGCGTCCGCGACGAGAACGCCTCAGGCCGTGAAGAGGGGAAGAGTTTCGTGAGGTCGTCGAATGGTTTCTGCGCTTTGCTGAGCCCGGCTCGCTGCGCAGGCTACGCCGGTCGCCTTGGTCACCTTGCCGGCCAGCAGCGGCGAGTCAGCAGGGATCTCCAATGAGAGGAGCACCGAGAGGTTGCCGTCTCCGGCGGAGTCTTTGAGCTGCTGGAAGGTCTCTGAGAAGTCTGCTGGCTCTTTCCGCGCGAAGCCGGGAGGAAGAGGCAAGTCGAGAGTGGCACTGGGCCGATCAGAGTTGGGGCAAGCTGCAAAAGCTTGCATGTGCTTGGCAAACTCAGAACCCACCAAGCCGAGCCAATGCATGGACAACTTGTGCAGCACGATGGCAACTGCCACCAACGCAAACGAGGGCACGAGGCTGTCTTCCTTCCCTGCTTGCCCTTCCTCTGGCTCGGCAGATACATCGGCTAGAAACGGCATGACCTTCAACATCAGAAACTGGATCGTGTACTCGAAGATCCTGGCAAGCTCCGCTTCGCGAGAAATCGGTAAGCGCATGAGCAAGCCGAGGGCCAGCTGAACTCGGAGCAACACCTGCGACTGCGACAGATCACCTGCATCAATGCCAGTGCTGATCATTTCAGTCATGAGAGCGGTGAGAAACTGATCGCGCATCTGCTTGCCATCCGACAAGAACGTACCATAGGCATCGCACACTGATGCAAAACGCCAGGCGTCCTGAAAGGAAGCAGAGCAGACATGGTGCAAGTGGAGCGGGGGGAGCGGAAGGGACAGAGAGAGTGGGCGAGAGCGAGAGCGAGAACCCCAGAGAGAGAGAGAGAGAGAGAGCGAGAGCGAGAGCGAGAGCGAGAGCGAGAGCGAGAGAGAGAGAGAGAGAGCGAGAGAGAGAGAGCCAGAGCGCGAGCGAGAGCGAGAGCGAGAGCGAGAGCGAGGGAGGGAGGGGAGGGAGGTCTCCGAGAAGACGGGTCTGATAGGATCTGATCAGTAGATCAGTAAACAATGTCACCTTTGCAGCAGAGTCCTGGTGGATGCTTGCCCCCGAGCAGCCGAGCTGCAGGGCGAGCTGCTCGGCGGCTGCCCTCAGGCCATGGCCACACTTCTGCACCAGGAGCGGAGGTGTGGCCTCCACGAGGCGCAAAAGGAGGCCGCGCGTGTGCGGAGCAGCCGAGGGGTTCCCAGCCAAGCTGGCCGAGATCAGGCTCGGCAGCGTCGAAGCGGGGTGGACGACCCCAAGGTCGCAAAGTGAGTTAAGGCCCCGCAGAGCCTGCAGAGTGGAAATGCTGTCTGTGGAATGCAGAATCTGCATCACCTCCTTCTGCAGCCCCGCAAGGCTCTGTGCTGCTATGCTGGCTTCAGAGACAGCATCCATGTCGGAGCTACTCGCGGTGTTTGCTTGCGCCACCTCCTGGAAGTGCGCGGCGAGTCCTGTACAGAGAGAGCCGAAGCAGAAGCAACAAGCCCTGCATGTGACAGACACAGGCCCTTAAGTTTGCTTTCTGCTTCGAGGTCCTGCGAAGGTCTCTGCAGTGCGCGCCCTGAGGGTCGAGCCGAAGTTGCCCTCGGCCTGCTGTAAGCCGTGCCGGAGCACCTCCAGTGGCCCAGGACCTCCGGCACTTCGCCGCGCCTCCTCGCGGAGGAGGGACGGACAGCGTCGGAGCGCAAAGCCCAGGGCCGTCACGATGGCGGGCTGCCCAGCCAAGGGGCCGCGCAGGCAGCAGTCACTGAGCAGCAGGACGGCGCTTTCGAAGGCAAGTTTGCAGCCACCCTCTGCGGAGAGCAGCTCAGAGCCCTGGTCCAAAAACTCCACGACTGACCCCACGATCCATGCATGGCGACAGATCCTACCGTGCGGAACCGGGCCGCTCTGCTGCACTACCTCTGCTAGGATGCGCACACCTCGGTTGAAGATCGGCAATGAAGGCGGAGGCTCGACATTTCTAGTGGTGCTACGCGAATACGGCCAACGGCTAAATGCAGCATGGCACTGCGACCGAAGTGGCCCACCAGCATCTGCCCGGCAGGGGGCCACAGTGGAACAAGCACCGACAAGCATCGGACGACAGCCCGGGCGAGGAGGCCCAGGTCGCCCAGGGGAACCCTGGCCTCCTCCATCAAAGCCTCAGCTCGGAGACTCTGCTTGGAGCCCGCCCCCGCCGCCCACTCTGCCCACTCTGCCCACTCTTCTCTGAGGCTTCTTCCCTTTTCCCTTTGCTGTTTTTGGCCGAGGGGCCCCCAGTTGAGCCATCAGCTTGCGCGCCTGGCTCTGCTTGGAGAGGGTGGAGGTGTGCTCGGCCCAGTGGGGCAGGACTTGCGCGAGGATGTTGCAGGCGCAGATGGGGAGGTCCAGCTCCGCGCTTGAAGGACCTGCGTCTGCGTCCTGACACTGAGTGTCCACGTCAAGCCATCTTGGCAGAAGCGCCAGGCTGGACTGAAAGGCAGCCGGGCGTTCCATCCCGACTTGCTCCAAGATTGTCAGGAGCTGTAACTGATGCTTCTCAAGCTTCTCTGGCTTTGCTGGCAGCACTGCGAGCGCACAACTAACGACCTCACCCATCACTGAGGTCGTTGCGGCAGGCGCATCCTCCGCGTCTTTGCTTGCGTCCATGGCCCTGCACCGTGCAGGGAATCATTCACAGCTGCTTCTGACACTAGTGACTAGTATCACAGAGGGCGCTTTGGAAGTTCAGTTCGCATTTGCAGCTTCGACACCTGCAGTGCGCAGCGATGACATCACGGAGGCCCGTCCCACCAGCTCCGCTTTGCGCCAGGAGGGCCTGCAGACTCTCCAGTCGATCCTTGCCGGTTTTGCTGAGCCCAATAAAGACCACCCGTGCCAGCACCGCCAGCACGAAGGCACGGATCGTCGGCTGCTCGGATCGTAGCCGGCGCAGGAGATTGCCTGCCTCTTGCAGGCAGTGGCTCGGGGCCCCGACACCCTCCTCAAGCCACTGGCATGCGGCACGGAAGGCCGCCCTGCGCACGAGAGGCGATGGATCGGACAGACGCCCTCGCACGGCACCACGCAACTCCGCCAGCCGTTGTTCGATGACTTCGCCGTGGCCGTGGCTGCTAAGCCGCAGGACGAGGTCCACGCTGGCCAGCCGAGCCAAAGCCGCCTCATCCTGCAGACCTCAACACCATTTCAATGAGTGTCACAATGTGTCACATGGCAGCCATGGCAGCAATGGCATGCAGAGGCGTTCTGCCGAGAGGCCGCTGGCCACAGCCTCCACGATACAGCGAGAGGCCAGCAGCGACGGGTTTGCCATGCAGGCCCCGGCCAAGCTCGCCAATGCCTCCGGACAGACGAAGAAAGCAGCACAAGACCCGACACGACGACAATGACGACGACTGCTGCTGTGCCTGGCGCCGTACGAGGGCCAATGGATGGCCCCGAGCGATCGAGAGCAGCGACTCGAGCGCCGCAGTTCCTTTAGGATTTAAGATGCACAGCCACTTCAAAACGCTGCATGTTCTACCCCACCCTTCATTGCAGCGCAGAGGTAGGCGGAAGGCTAAGGGCCGACATGGGCGTTTTAGGACGAGCAGCTTGCACGAGACAGGTAGCTCTCCCCATCCCGCCAGAGCAGGTGACTGTAGAGGCGTCGAGCGCCTCAAGTCCAGCAGGGGTCTGAAAACCAAAGTGTTGGCAAACCCTGGAGCTATATGACATAAAAACAACAGGAACCGAACGTGTGACTTCAGCCAGGGTAGATTCGCAGCAGTTCGCAACGATCCACTTTAAGACAAGCTGCTGCGGCCGGCCTGGACACTCGCTTTCTCCGCGCCTCCCAGCAAGAGCGAGAGAGAGGGAGAGAGAGAGAGAGAGAGAGACAGAGAGAGAGAGAGAGAGAGAGACAGAGAGAGAGAGAGAGAGACAGAGAGACAGAGAGACAGAGAGACAGAGAGACAGAGAGGCAGAGAGGCAGAGAGGCAGAGAGGCAGAGAGGCAGAGAGGCAGAGAGGCAGAGAGGCAGAGAGGCAGAGAGNACAGAGAGACAGAGAGACAGAGAGACAGAGAGGCAGAGAGGCAGAGAGGCAGAGAGGCAGAGAGGCAGAGAGGCAGAGAGGCAGAGAGGCAGAGAGGCAGAGAGACAGAGAGACAGCCACAAAGGCAGACGGACAAAGAAGGCAAGTGGGAGAGCTACAAGCCGAATTCGCTTCGTGTTTTGCCTCGCTCGGAAGTCTTTCTGATCTGACAAAACAAGGAACCTGCTCTGCGCTGTGCGGAAAAGAGACCCTTGCAAGCAAGATGTTAAAACTCGCATGCGATCGCTTCGCTACGAGGCTGGCGCTCAGCGTTGTGCCGTGCATTCCAGCTTAAATCCAAATATCGCTAGTGCAGTCTCCTCCTGGAAACCTCATTTCATGGCACACCACGGGACCATCTGGCTCTGCCCCGAAGTCGACCACAAAGTTGGGATTCAGGGACAGCCCACCATTCTCCGTGTCGACATCCAGCTGAATGAGCTGTGCCCCGCGACCTGCCATATCTGGATAGAACCTCAGTCTCCCTGTCCACTTGCAAGTACGTTTCCAAAACCAGTCGTCAGTTCCTACAACTGATTGTCAGCTTCTCAACTCTCAAACACCCTGAAGTCCCATGCCATCTAAAGTCCAAAATCGCTTCATCAGCATGGTACAACGGAGGGCGACATGGTTTTCCGGGCAACTGGGCCTCTGACTGCTTGTCCCAGGAGGAGAAGAGCGAAGTGGACACGTAGAGGCGTTTCCCGTCCAGGGAAAGCTGCACCATCTGTGCCCCACCGAGCAACTTCACAAAATTAGGGCCCTAAGGCAGGCCTTATAAAGGAGGAGATGCGTGGGACTTGTCGTTTTTCATACAAAAACCGCACCTTGAATCTCGACGCCTTTCACTATCAGAGGCTCGGGCTGTGCAAGGCCGTCCTTCCTCTTCACGGACCCCATGCTCTTCAAAGAGCCCCCGACGAAGAACTGCCCCACCAGCTTTGGCTCGGATCCCGTGATGTTGTACTGCCGCACGTCGCCATGCAGCCAGTTGGAGAGATACAGGAAGCGGTCGTCCAAGGAAATCACGAAGTCGGTGATGAGTCCCGGCATCTCTGGCAGAGCCCATCCCTCAACTGGGATGGGCTCAACCTTAATCACGGTCTTGCTGACCCATTCTCCATCCTCGCCCTTCGCGAAGCGCACCATCTCCGAGCTCAGCGCACATCCGGTGTAACCCTCCGCCTTGTCGGGGTCATGAAGGAAACGCACCTCCAGCGGAATGGAGCCCGCCTTAGAGTCTTAGAGTTTCAGAAGCCCCTGAAAGACCCATCTTTTTGGGAACGCAAAGCTATGCGCTTTGAGGACCCGGCTCCAACATCGAGTTCCTGCTTCAATGTGCACTCGGCCCAATTCCAGACATAAAGCTTGCTACCATAGAGCCCGTCTGCAACATGGGCAGGGTCAAAGCCCTTAGTGAAACAACCTGGATGTCCCCATTCAGATGAAACCATGACGTTGTGACGTGGCTGGTACCAGAAGTCATAGCCGAATTGCGTCGTGCCAGCAGCTTCCCAACGGCGCTTTATCTCGAACGTCTTGGGATCGAAAGAGACAAATCCAGCGCCGCTGGGCTCGAATCCTTTTTCGGCTGTGCCACTACCCATGAATGACATGATGATCTCATCCGGTGCGCAGTGTGTGGTATGGGGCAGGGCCACCCCAACCTTATCCAAAAGCTCGCTTCCTGGGATGGTTTTGTGGATCTTCGGCGCCCGCGGATCCGAACGGACATCGATGATGTGAATGTTTCCAGACAGTACTCCCGGAGCGATGAGGAAGGAGTGCGTGGGCCGGCCTTCTTGTCCACGGCATGAAGAGCACGCATTCCAGCCGAGATGATGAAGCTCATCACCCGGTTCAGGCATGTACAATCGATGAATGACTTCGCCATAGGTCTTGCTTGCCGGGTTCAGATCGATGGTGGCAAGGTAGTCTGGCTTCTTGTCCTTCTCTAGCTGCACCGCCGGGATGTACAACAGCTCCTCGACCTTGCCCGAGCTCATCGCCTCCCATGGTGTTGAAAACCCACTTTCCTTGCAGCAGGTTCCCATCGGTTCAGCTTGTTCAGGGTTTTGCGGTTCCAGGGCCGTTCTGGCTACATGCCACTCTGCACCAGGCCCTACAAGTAGATGCTAAACCAACCGGAGCCGAAACAAGGCACGCACGAAAGCATTGTTGCCGACTTGCAACGAAGCACCACGAATCCTGTGGAAATGCCGCAGCTCGCGAGCCGATGTGCATCACGTTTGGGTCCCAGTCAATGCAGGTTAACGAGAAGGCCCCGAAGGCATCGTTTCTTCCCCGGTCAACAGTGACGGCTTTTTGGCAGACCCCACTACTCTTCGGTGCTTGCTTTTGTATAAGGATTCGGATCCAGCATCACGTCACCTTGTGGCCCGCACTCCTCCGCTCTAATACCCTTCGTGGGCCTGGTTCCAAGCTGCTGCAGCTCGCCCATGCGCGAAGGATTGGGAGACTTCCATCCGCCTGACTTCTTACACGTGTCATGCCGCGTGTCATGCCGTGCCATGCCTTTCTGTGTCCCTACGGCCCTACAACGAGAACTGCCGCTGCCTGGGAGGTCTTCGTGGCCTTGCCTTTCTTCCCCTTGCCCGGTGAACTGCCCGTGGCCAGACAAAGCAAAGCTGCAGCCTGGGCACAAGGCAGCACAAGCACCCAGCAAGCACCCAGCAAGCACCTAGGCAGACCCCCTATGCAAGCCACGCTGGCACGGCAGCGCAAGCACTGAGAAGGGAGCGTTGCAGGTGGCGCAGCTCGCTGGTACAGCACTTCCCTGCAAGAGCCCTGGGGAGGAGGCACCGGAGGCAGGGGACAGCAGGGCGCTCTCCTGACTCCCAGAGTCACACTTCTGGAATCCAGCGAGGGCCAGCAAGCTCGATGAGCTCCGTGCACGCTCGGTACCAGATGCAGGCCCAGGCCCAGGCGTTGCCTTTCGCAGCACGGAGGCATCGGATTCACAGGCGGCTGCAGTGGCAGTTGATGCTTCCAGGTGCTGCGAGCAGAGGGCTTCCGCAGCCTTTCCGATCAGTCGCGTGGCTTCCTCCCGCCGCCCACATTCCAAGTCTACGCCACGGGATGCCCCAGCCACTCGTCGCAGGGCGGCGATCATGCGCAATGCGAAGAGCGGGGCTGTCGCCCACTTTGGATCTGCACAAGCGGAGACGAGTTGCATCACGAGACCCTCGAGCTGTGTGAAATCACTGCCATGAGAGTCCACCAAGACCTGCAAAACAGCCGCTGCGAGGTTCCCGGCACGAGCCTCCGCCGCTGCCACACATTCTGCGGCCCTTCGTGCTGTCTGTGCCTCGCCGCTCCGACCTTCCTCCAAGTTGAAAGGAAGCAGCATCGCTCCGATGGCTCGCAAGGCAAGGGCCAGAAAGGAAGGGCCCTTCCCTGAAAGGCCGTTCACCAGCATCTGTTGGCTTGCTGCTAGTTTGCCAAGCTCTGCAAAGGCAGCGGACTGAAGTGCCGCATCGGTGCAGCCGTAGCCCAGAAGCGCCACGAGGAGGTCACCACTTGCTTCGCCAAGGGCTGCCAAAGCCGTCTTGATGATTGCCGGGCTGCATGAGGACAGCGAGGAAGCGATGGAGGAACAATGCGAGGCCAGGACAGCGGTGCGGTGGGCCAGGCAGGTTGCAGGCAACGCGCGGCTCGCATAACGTCGAGAGGCGAAGAGGTGGTGGATGGAGCGAAGAGCACGTGTGACTTTGGTACATGTAGCTGCAGCTTCTGTGCTCGCCGCAGTGGCCTCGAGCAACATGGGCAGTGTGAACCTTACCTGACAGGGGGCATGACCGACTCACGCTCATCACTCGTCATCGCATCCATGGTTCTAACCTAAAGACTAAAGAATCTTCATCCGCATCGGCACTGGGCTAAGATCCCTTCCCCTTCCGCTGCCGCACCTCGTGCCAGAGAAAAGACACCGAATGAGCAATGACTTCCTCTCCCGTCTGAAAGTTCGGCACTCCGTTGTCTGCCGTCGAGCCATCTCTGCTGGGCTGGTTTGCAGCTGAAAGATCGAGGATCAAGGAGGCCAGGGCTAAGCCCGCAGCATCATTCTCGAGCTTTGCCTCCGAAGACTCAGGCCTGCGTCGATCCAAATCCCCTGGGGTCAAGCACAAGGCCTTGAAGACTCGGGAAAGCACGTCTCCACTGTCTGCAACATGTACTAAATCCTTTGCAGCCTCACTGATCAACGCCTCTCTGCATCTCCAGGAACCCATCTTCACTTCCCAGGCCACATGTGACAGCTGCTGGATGGCTGCCATGGGAAGGCGGGCGTGCGGTGATTTCTCGGACACCCAGGTCTCACAGGCCTTCGTCACTTCCTGGATGAGTTTTCGTGTCCCGGCCGACTCGTCCGGCCCCTCCGCCTCCTTGCAGGTCTTGCCCTTCTCTTTCTGCCCGCCTTTTGAAGCCTTTCCCCCGGCTTTCGTGACGGGTTTCTGTCCACACTTCTTGGGCGGACGGGGCATTCCGAGAAGATGTGTCAGCCTCAGCCGGGAACGACATGCGAAAAGCTAACAACCATGAGAATAAATCGCTCTTAGGGCACCACGATGGGAACGGGACAGATGGTGTAATGCTCTGTTGCATCCCCGAGCTGAGCCACTGTGAGCGCCACAGTATGACCGCACTTGCAACGTTGGGTCTTACATGGCTTTCACAACTGCTTGCACTTCCACCTCGCCACCATGACTGTTGCTTTTCTCCTGTTGCCACGCTGCTGTCGGCACGAGAATCTTAAACTTTGTAAGTGGCCGGGTGCTGTTCAGCATCTGGCGAGCTAATGCAAGTCCTGTCCGGATTGCCACTCGGTTTCTGGACCCCGATGTTGTCTGCAGTGGCCTACGGAACAGAGAACTTCATTGCCACCGATTGCCATCCGGAGGTGTCTAAAATCCCTCCCCATTTCTATGGGTCTTCTTCAAAGACCCCTTGGGGCTTCTTTGAACGCTTATTGGGGCCATCGGAGCGAGCATCAGGCCGGCCCAGACCTCGCAGAGCCGAAAGCTCACGCAAATCCGTGGGTTTTTCAGGCGAACTCAGGAAGAGTTCAAGATGAATTCCACAAGGGTCGTGACGAATCTGACAGCGTTTTGTACGAAGGGCTCTTTAAGGGCTTTAACGATTTTCGAAGGATTTTGCCAGCGTTCTTCGCGTCTTTCAAGAAGTGGTTCTTTCTGCGTATTTCCTGCTCCGTCTTCTTGCCGAGCTGCGGGTACTCTTTCTGATACAAGGCCGCTTGTCTTCCTTGGCTCAAAGTCTGACTCCAAGTATTCTGCGATAGCCCCTTATTCAGGCACCCATATTGCTACGAACATGTGGGACATGGCCATGGCACCCAGGGTCATCTCCTACAGTAGGATTTGCAAGCTCAGCTGCAAGCGTGATCTTTTGCTTGGCCGAGGCTCCACCCCTCTTTCGCAGTAGCGCTACTACTTTCAACTTCGCCTCTCGCATGGACCTCAGTCGGCCGTCGACACGCGGCTAGTGCTAGGAAACTGGCGCTTGACGAAGGAGGGTCCGGGCTCTTTCAGCACGTACTTCGGCTCCAACATTGCCAAGTTTAACGGTGTGCGACCATGGGCGTCAAGCGAATTCACATTGCACTTTGCATGTGCGAGGAGCTTCTCCACGGCCTTACAAAGTTGCTTTCCGTTGATTTTTAATTCTGCCAGTACTACTGTATCGTACTACAAGTACTTGCAAGCCAGCGTCTTCATAGTGGCCCATGAGAGCGGCCAGGTGCAGAGGCGTTCTGCCGTAGCCATCTCGGACCTTGGAGGTCCGAAGTGCGGAGAACAGCCAATCGGAAAATATGCATGCAGCGATCAGAAGATCTGCAGAGTGTTTTCCTAGCTGCCGCCCGTGCCGCTCGGCAACAAAAGGATTACAGGCGAGAGCGAGATTGAGCCTTGGGCAAAGTGACTGCTTCTGGCCCTTTGAGGTTGCAACTGCTCATAAGCAAGGAACCTGNAGCTGCCGCCCGTGCCGCTCGGCAACAAAAGGATTACAGGCGAGAGCGAGATTGAGCCTTGGGCAAAGTGACTGCTTCTGGCCCTTTGAGGTTGCAACTGCTCATAAGCAAGGAACCTGTACATTTGGGAAGCGACCCCTCCTTTACACGCTACGATCCCTGCAAGCACCCTTCGGTGCTGTCGCACTTGCTTCCTCCCAACATGCATTATTCACTTCTCACGGGCACATGGTGCTGCGCTTGCTTTCGGACTTGCCTTCGCTGATTTCCACCGGCTCACCGACGTACTCCACCTGCAGGGCCTCCTGCATGCCGGCGCAGCAGCAGCAGAAGATCCAGACCAAGACGTCGCAGGTGCAAGTGCTGCAGGTGCCGTGGGGCAGCCCGTACTGGCTGCGGACACGCTGCCGGTTTCGGACCAGCATCACCAAGAGCAAGACATGGAAGAGCACCGCCAATACCAGCAGAAGGATCATGGGACCCATGGGAGAGGGCTCGGAGGGCGAGGAGGGGGCCATGAACGAGATGAAGACGCTCGGGAGCCTGGAAAGCACATAGAGGAGCTGGAAGAGGAAGACTGCCGTGCCGAAACCCAGAAACTTGATCTGCGATGAGCTGGCCGTGTCGGCCCAGCGCACGGGCAAGCACCAGAAGCTGCAGCAGCAGATCCGCAGGCTGTGGCAGCAGCCATCGAAAAGGCCGTACCGGAAGCCTTCCTGCGCACGCTCCGGCTGCAGCACCTCGTCGGGCGAAGGCTTGCTCTGGAAGCAACTGGTATACAGCAGGCCAACGCAAGCCACTAGGACCGTCTGGACAACCAGCCACACGGCCATCGACAAGGCTAATTTGTGCTCCGTGTTCTTCATGGCCTTCTCCAGCTGCAATACCTGCATTTGTTCCTCTGCAACCGCGTCCTCTGCACCAGGCTGCTCGTCGGCAGGCTCTGGGTCCGCGGCTTCTTGCACCTCGGACTGTTGCTCCTGGAGGCCCCGCAACCAAGCCGCCCGGTGATCATCTTGCCCCTGAGCCCCACATAGAGCGAGAATGCCAAGGGCCCACACGAGGCTGAGACCACGGACGGCCACCATGGCGTCAGGAAACGCCTTCAGCTCCTCTCTGTACAACTTGAGCCAGGAAACGCTGCCAGANCCACATAGAGCGAGAATGCCAAGGGCCCACACGAGGCTGAGACCACGGACGGCCACCATGGCGTCAGGAAACGCCTTCAGCTCCTCTCTGTACAACTTGAGCCAGGAAACGCTGCCAGAAAACGAGCAATCTGCGGCATCACTGCAGATTTCAAACGAGTGCACGCTGATTTCAACTGCGCCAACACTCTATACCGCTTATCACAAGACCGGTCATGATCCCTTGAAGAAGCAAGCTCTGAACAGCAGAAGCTTGGAATGTCCGTCGTGTTTTCCCAGCTGCCGCCCGTGCCGCTCGGCAACAAAAGGATTACAGGCGAGAGCGAGATTGAGCCTTGGGCAAAGTGACTGCTTCTGGCCCTTTGAGGTTGCAACTGCTCATAAGCAAGGAACCTGNAGCTGCCGCCCGTGCCGCTCGGCAACAAAAGGATTACAGGCGAGAGCGAGATTGAGCCTTGGGCAAAGTGACTGCTTCTGGCCCTTTGAGGTTGCAACTGCTCATAAGCAAGGAACCTGTACATTTGGGAAGCGACCCCTCCTTTACACGCTACGATCCCTGCAAGCACCCTTCGGTGCTGTCGCACTTGCTTCCTCCCAACATGCATTATTCACTTCTCACGGGCACATGGTGCTGCGCTTGCTTTCGGACTTGCCTTCGCTGATTTCCACCGGCTCACCGACGTACTCCACCTGCAGGGCCTCCTGCATGCCGGCGCAGCAGCAGCAGAAGATCCAGACCAAGACGTCGCAGGTGCAAGTGCTGCAGGTGCCGTGGGGCAGCCCGTACTGGCTGCGGACACGCTGCCGGTTTCGGACCAGCATCACCAAGAGCAAGACATGGAAGAGCACCGCCAATACCAGCAGAAGGATCATGGGACCCATGGGAGAGGGCTCGGAGGGCGAGGAGGGGGCCATGAACGAGATGAAGACGCTCGGGAGCCTGGAAAGCACATAGAGGAGCTGGAAGAGGAAGACTGCCGTGCCGAAACCCAGAAACTTGATCTGCGATGAGCTGGCCGTGTCGGCCCAGCGCACGGGCAAGCACCAGAAGCTGCAGCAGCAGATCCGCAGGCTGTGGCAGCAGCCATCGAAAAGGCCGTACCGGAAGCCTTCCTGCGCACGCTCCGGCTGCAGCACCTCGTCGGGCGAAGGCTTGCTCTGGAAGCAACTGGTATACAGCAGGCCAACGCAAGCCACTAGGACCGTCTGGACAACCAGCCACACGGCCATCGACAAGGCTAATTTGTGCTCCGTGTTCTTCATGGCCTTCTCCAGCTGCAATACCTGCATTTGTTCCTCTGCAACCGCGTCCTCTGCACCAGGCTGCTCGTCGGCAGGCTCTGGGTCCGCGGCTTCTTGCACCTCGGACTGTTGCTCCTGGAGGCCCCGCAACCAAGCCGCCCGGTGATCATCTTGCCCCTGAGCCCCACATAGAGCGAGAATGCCAAGGGCCCACACGAGGCTGAGACCACGGACGGCCACCATGGCGTCAGGAAACGCCTTCAGCTCCTCTCTGTACAACTTGAGCCAGGAAACGCTGCCAGANCCACATAGAGCGAGAATGCCAAGGGCCCACACGAGGCTGAGACCACGGACGGCCACCATGGCGTCAGGAAACGCCTTCAGCTCCTCTCTGTACAACTTGAGCCAGGAAACGCTGCCAGACCCGTTCCTGTGGACTGCAAGACTGGCCAAAACTTCAGTCAGATGCGACACCGACATCGATGTCAGATTAAAGCCAAGCCACGTTTGGACTCATGCCGAACTTGAGTTGCCATTCTATCTCGTCTGCATCACCACTCTCTGCTGCACAGAACCTCGAGTGAGCGCTTGTTTGACGAGCTGTGCCTCACTTTGACTCAGGTGCGGCCCAGGTGCATGGAGGCCACTTGCTGAGTCTTGTCGTCTTGCGCCTCGGCAGTGAAATTGCAGGCCTCGCCTGGCCTCGCCTAGGCGACAGCGGACAGCGGGCATGGCCTCCTCTGCAAGGAAGAGCACCTGCCACGAGCTGCGTGCTTCGGCTGCTCCATGGGGCTCCGAGCTGCAGTCTGCGCCTTTACGGGAGGCTGCGTGAGGTCTTTGGCACTCACGGCAGCATCCATGGCTTCACGGTGCACTTCGAGCACGCAAGATGCCCAATTGCACAAACGGTATTTCTTGTCTTACCGTACGTGTATGGGCCTGTGGATGTCTGTGGCTTAGGGCAGCTCTGCCCCGGTGCTTTCATTCGCTTGCTGCTCGCAGCCACAATACATCGCCATCACACAACGGCAAACAAGTTCAGGAAGTGCATAACCATCACTCATTCGCCGGCAGCCATGCCATCAGATGTTGCTGAAGAGATAAGGATGAGACCACACGCAAAAGACCTTTTGCGCACGAGCATTGCTCCGCGCTGCCCATTCGTGGAATGGTAGGGAATCCTCAGCCACCAATCGAAGCCTCCTGAAGGATCTCAAGGCTGAGAGCCAGGCCCCTCGGGACCAAAGGCTCAAGACGTCCTCGGACATCCTCAAGGGCAGCGCTTGCTGTTGTGCCAGAAGTCGCTAGATCCCCTTGCGAACCTCGTGCGGCTCTGAGGATGCAGTCGGCCTTGTTTTGGAAGCTTCGAAGACGATCGGATGCAACTCTAACTCTAACTGCATGTGAACCTGTTGTTTGGGATTTGGCGACTTCTTCACAAAGGCAGCGGCGCAGAACATTCTGGAGGTCGCTCGGTAACCCGTGGCTGGCCTGGCCAGGGCAGATTGTTGCGGGACTGACATCGCTCAGAGCTGTCTGGAGAGTTGAGATAGAAGCAGTTGCTGCAACCAGCAAGGGCTTTCAGGTCACAAGCCTTCTAAGGCCTGGTTGCTACATGAATGGCTTGCTCTGCCTTGCTTGTCCAGCATGCTTCAATTGAGGATGCCGATGCTCCGAGAGCCGACCACCCGATGCAGCAAGTCTATACCGATCGCGGTTCCGAGTCGAGCAGACCTTTGGATCATTCGGCTAGCAGAAAGGTGCTACCTGCGATGACAGCGACGTGTCGTCGCACCTCAAACTTGTGGGAAGGTCTCAAGTTGTGACACGAATAAAGTTCGACCTTTGCGCACACTAACAGAGTCCGACCTCGATCGTGCAGTCGTCCAGGCCTTGGCCACCGACTGATGCATTGTGCCAGTCATGCCACGCCAACACAGCTGAGATGCCTGGAAATTCAAGACGGAAACGGTGGAGGAAGAGCCGCGGACACCACTGCAAATCGCTTTGCAGCGCCTGAGGGTTTTGCACAGGTGCGGCATTGTTGCAAGCACGTTCGGCCTCTCTACTCGGCTGGACTACATAAAAGAACTTGCATTGTTGATCGGTTTGACTCATAACTCTGCTCCATGCAGCCCTGCCTGCGGTGCATAGCGCCCATCACAGACGACAGGATGACCCACATGTGAAAGATGGCATCTGATCTGATGCTTGCCTCGGCAAAGGTGTCGGTCGAAGGCAATCGAACCAAAACCCAGACTTTCAGAGCTTCATCTCGCGTTCCGAGCTGCGTCCCGTCAAAATGGACAGCACCACAAGGCCTCATGCAAGCACACTGCATTACAAAGACAAGGCGTAAAAGGCTCTCTCTCTCTGCATCGGAGGATCTGTAATCTTCCGTTGAGGAGCTGCAGGATCGCGATAGCCTCAGCATGCGCTGGGCACAGGAGCTGGGCTGTGGAGCTGGAGCCACTGACCGGAGCTCGAGGCTCGAGGCAGGGACCGGGCGAGGACTCGAAGCCGCGTCACGGCCGCCACGCCGCTCGCATGGACTTCGCTGGAGGCCCCCGCGCGCACCCGGATTGGAAGGCGGATCTGGGCAAGCGCGGTGCAAGCTCTCGGCTGTACATGATTGCGGCCCAAAACCCTGCCTCTTGCAAGTCCTCTGGCACCAAGCCATGGCACAGTGCCACGTACTCTCGGGCCTTACAAGCTTTCGTGTCGTTGAGTGAATACAGTGCCGACTGGCTACAAGAACCACCTCACTTGCAATCCAAGCTAGTGCTTGAAGTGTACATATCCACAAGCATGGTGAGGCCCAGGCCACAGAATGAGTATCTTGCCGGAACTGCAGAAGCAAATGAGCCTTGGTCTGACGCTCTGCTCCGTCGCACGACATCGCTATCTTTTGAACAGTTTGTTTCGACGATGCACTACCCAAACCCGCCTCGTAGGTCAGCGCACTGATCACAAGGCCAGATGACTGCGCATCCAACCTTCCTGTCCATAGGGAAAGCAATCGAAGAAGGAGAATCGCGCTTGTGCCAGCCAACCAAAACCTGAGAAGACGGCCGAGAAAACCGCCACCCGCAGAGGCGTCAGAAAGCAAAGGCCTGTGCTGCAAGTGCTGCGAGTCAACGGTAGCGAATTGCTTTTGCAAACGCAGGCGACCTGTTGGGGAACTGGATCTGCATGTAGCCAGAAAGTGGTATGGGCCGGCCTCCCAAGAGCATGCAGAACCGCCGGTTGTAGATCGTTTCGCATGATGTCGCTGAGCCATGTGCTCGCAGAACCCACGCCATCGGCACTGTCCACCTGTGCACGGGCAAAACTTTCGTTCTCTGCTTCTGTCAGCGGCAGTGGGCCAAGCCTGGCTCAAAATCACAATCCATGCAGAGGTCTTCGACTCCCATGCTCTCTGTTTCCGCGCTAGCTTTGGGACCCTCACCCGTCTGTCTCTGATTCTTTCGGAGTGCACATTAGTTTGGCTTGTGAGGGTGGTCAGATTGGCTTGTGAATTTGCAGGACGGGGTCAGGTTGGACGGCGGTGGAGTTGATGGATGGCCTGAAAGTGCCTTTCGTGCACCACGCGCAGCAGCAGAACATTGCCCGTTGCGGCGATACGGGTACTGGCTTGCCGCCGCACGTCACAGGAGCCACGGGAATCCGCACAGGGTTTTTCGCCCCTCCTCTGGCTGCTCATCTTGCGAGGCATGGAAAAGCTCCTGCAGGCCAGTCGATTGCGTGGAGGGGTGCAAGTCGCGACGGTGCATGTTCCGAGAATGCTTCTTGGAGGTACATGTGCTCCAAGCACAAGCGATCATCTTGCTGTTGCACACTGCGGGCTGCGGTCCCAAGCAGCAAAGTGCGGGTGTGCCCTGTGGATCAGAGTGCATTTCTCAGCTTTGTGCAGAAATCACGAGGGGCATGACGCAGGAGCATCGTCATGGCGAGGCTCTGCGATTATGGGGTAGAGGAACTCCGAATGCAAGAGTGGACTGTGGAGACACCCCCTCCCAGGCTCGATGCTCTGCCGGAGTAGTGGGGGTCGACTGGACTCTATCACGATTCGGGCTTCGGGCACGGATGCATGCGAAAACGGATGGGGTTCGGACCTGCCTGCCCTGCGCCCGAAACTCTCTGTACGATCTGACCAAGCTCCCAGCAATTTTGACTCCAGCCCAATGTAGCCCAACGTTAACTGTTCTACCTTCCTCCCTTACATTCCCAACTCCCGATAGCCCTCTCTTCTTTTATTGTTCTTCTTCATCTTCTTCTCACTGGCTCTAAGGGTCCCCCGCACAAGGCAAAACGTGGCCTCCCAGTGGACAGGTTTGTGAAGAACCACAAAACCCTGCTGCTCCTGGCTTCCCAGTCGAATGCGTTGGCTGTAGCCGCTGTCGCCGAACCCCTGACTTTGAGCGGTTGTGTTTGCGTTGTCCTCGTTGACAACGATCGTTGGCGAGTTGGACGAGTGCGTCGGCACCTGCAAGGAAGTCACACGCAGTACGTATCGTCAAGATCCCACTAGTGTGTGCGAAAAGCTGTACAGGCATGCTCAGACTTTGGGAGGGGTGACAAGGACATTGAAGATGAAGTAGTATGCGCAAATGTCGGCATGTCGCATTCCTAGCAAAGGCAATTTGAAGTTCTGCCTCTTCCACCAACATTGAAGCTGGTTCGGCCATCCTTTGACAACAAATAGTGCGCACGGCAGAGTTGCAGCCTCGACGTGCCGATGCCTTCCGCGAGTCTGCGAATCCCTGAGTCTCCCCTCTCTGAGGAGGCAGTCTTGAATGAGCTTGTTCAGGCCAGACCTCAGCTGGTTTAATCATCGTAACATCAAACCTGCACTCCAGCGCAAGTCGGACAAGTGGCAGGGGATGGTGTGGCAGAAAGGTGAAGCTGAAAATTGCGAGGCTTAGAACTCTCTGCCAACGCGGGCTAGCGTGTCTGACGCGAGCGATAATGATAAGAGTCCCGCATCGGGAACAAAGGGAAACCCTCAATCCGACCATGCGGCCATGCTCGCAATCGCCCCTGAAGTGCGGGAGAATCTGAGAAACGATGAAGGTCCGTAGTATGTCGTAGAACCGTGGCAAAAGCCATCACAACAAGAAAAAATAATACATTCCATTCCTGCTCTCCATCCACACCAAACCGTCACCAACGCAGCCGTTGTGCAATGTGCCTCCCTTAACTGCAAACCTCCAGTCTTGAAAAATCGTTCGCAAGGCCCTGAGCCCCTGGCGCACGGGAAACTTGTCCGAAGGAGCCGGCCCATGCCTCAGACATCGTTTCGCATCATTTGCATGCTAATCTGATACCATGAACCATGAACTCAGCTTAGAGCGCTGATCATGTCTGTTGACTTCTGTTCACTAATCCGCTTAAAGGCTGTGCAACATAACTCCTATCGGTGTTGCTGATTGCCATAGTCACCTTGCCGTGTAATATGTTGAACTACTATGGTCAGTGATCTCAAAACCATGACTTGACTTGTAATCCCTGCAACTCCTGGTACATGTAGCAGCAAGAGCAGTTCAGTAATGGTGGCACCATCGTCGGCGCATGACAGCAGCAGAAGCAGCAGCAGGGACGGCAGCGGCAGTAGCAGCAGCGGCCATGAGCTCTACCCAATTTCACGACTTTTGCTTGACTTCGTGCAAGCAAGACTGGCACTCGGTGGGTTTCAGGCCCGGGCAAGCTGCAGCAAGGCTTCGACAAAGCCCGGCCCACCCCGAGACGTCCTTCAATCGGCAGCCAAAGGAGACGAGCTAGACAAATCATACTTCATGCTGACAGCCAAACGAACGACAATCAGGATTTATGCTTCAATAATCCGAAGGCCGCTAATCCAGCCAAGCCAACACCGCCAGAAAGAAAGCCAGCCATGCACCGTGTCAAAGGCCCACCTTGGGCTTGTTCCCTCGAGCAGTTGTTGAGCTCGTGGGAGTAGCGCCTGGGAATCAGACCAAGATTGGGGTGAGGCGAACATCGAGAGAGCTGCACACCACCCTGAGCCCTGGCTCGACTGGGACTTCGCGCTCCAAACTTCCAAATCCCCAGATGCTGAAAGCGAAAGCTCCTAAGCGAACGTCTCAGACATCCTTGGAGACGGGAGGCCTCAATCAGCGACTCGCCGGCTTCCGATGCTGCCCACGCCTAAGAGTAGGTCACCTCTAATTCTGGGCATCTGTGGGCAGCTCTGGGCCCTCAGACCCAGGAGATGGCAGCAACCTCGGACAGCTGGAGCTCCTCGATCACCCGGAGGCTCGATCGCTCCAGGGCCTTTGCGTGCGCAGTGCGCTGTCGACTATCTCGCCTTGCACGCACCTCCACTCTCCCACCTTCAGCCAGGCAGGATCACGATGGCGAGAAGACGCCAAAGCCCACGCCTGTTGAGCACTGTATGAAGGTATCCCGACCACACCTGTACGAGCACCAGCCGAAGCCAACCACGCCGGCGAGACACAGGCCGCTAGCCTTTCAGAGGCTTCGTCAAAAAATGGGGTGGGGCGGAGGACCTGCCAAAGACCTCTGGACATACACCGACGTACAGCTCCCAGCTGCTTCTGTGGGGCCGGCTGCCGAGGCTCGAAGTCACGTTTGGCAGCTTCTCCAGCGAGCGCCTTTTCATGCTGCCAGTGCAGCGTCTCAAGCTGCGGAACGTGCTGCTCTCCAGCCAAGCTCCTAACTGAGAATGATGACGAGTCAGCGTGTGCGACGGAAGCTACCGCCAGCCTCAGACTTCCAAGGCACAACGTTGAGATCCCTCGGTGCCTCAAGTCCCGGCAGTCACGCTTCGGAGCACATCACATAAACCCAAAACCGGCAACTTGTGCCTGCAATCATCAAGCACAAACACAGGGACCTGGCGCCCAAATGCCATTTGCCAGATCTTGACTGGAGGTGCTGCGGCATCCTACGGCACGGACGAAAAAACGAGCAGGTCAGCACGACAGCAACATATTTCTGGCGGTGGAACCTCAACCCTAGTCATGCTCAACATTGCTGCTGCAAACTTGCTGCACCCGCGAACACAACACACAACATGTTGTTTGCATGCACGTCTAAATCAAATTTTTCCCCTTCTGTAAAAGGATTCCTTTCGCAATCGGCATGAGTCCCGCGGGTTTGCTTGTCCACTTCCTGTGCGTTTAAAGCGTTTCGAAGCCCGAGGATTCTCGGGGCTGCATCAAACCCACCCTCGACCCTTGATCAAACGTTAAACCCAACTTAGCACGCCACACACGCAGACACAATGGCCGAGGTAGATCACGCAGGATGTTATGATGCCGCGAAGTAAGCGGTCGCTTCTCCGCGTGACAGCGATGGCTGCACATCGCTTGGTGGGATCACGTCGAGGACCTTCATGTCGGCGTTGTGCCAGGCGAAGTCCTGCAAGAAACCAACAGCAAGGACATGACGAAGGAGGAACGAAGCATGGCTCGGACATCTGAAAGAAAGAAAAAGCCGCGCCTCCAGCATCCTCAACATTCAGCGACATATGCGGGATCTGGATGTTTCATGGTGACGTCACTGCCTGCAAGCAAAACAGCAGAAGTGGAATTAAGATAGGACAGAAAAGCCACAGCAGAGATGGCAGAGAGGGCACCTGAACGCACCACGACAGCTTTCCCGGCACCCTGGGGCAAATGCTCCCAGAGGTGCCAGGAGACAAATCCCTGCCCCCATGCTGGACGGACCAGCACGGAGAGCAGGGATTGGGCCAAGGTGCCGGCGCGGTCCTGGTCGTGGTAGTCCTGGAAAATGCACGACGAGGACACAGGAACAGGCAGAGCTCGCCTTCTAATCACGCAACCCAGGCCTTGGAAACCACCCGCACGGCACAAAGACAGCTGTCGCTAACTAATCACAATGTCCGCTCCCTGAGAACATCGCAAACAAAAAAAGCAGAAAAGCAAGAAGGCAAAAGAAGGTTCTGTCGACACCGCATATAAGAAAAAGAAAGTGTGCCTCCAGAGAGTCCTTGATAGCGTGGCTAAACGCCGCCACGCCAGCAGCGCTAAGATGTGTGTTGTCGCTGTGCGAAAATCCCAGTACATGTGTCGTGTGAGTGATGCCCGCCTGGCACTTTGACGTCCTCCAAAATTTGTGCGCCGTCCTCGCAGCGTTGCCCGAAGTGCGGCAGCATGGCCTGGCAGCAAGACAGCACAACGAGTTTTTCACCCACGAAGCACAAGGTAAAGGGAAAAGCTGGACGAGCGCCTCGTAGATGCTGGCGCTCGACATGTCGAGAAGGCAAGGAGCGGAGGTGGGAGGCCGTAGGAGAGAGCCGTGTCTTGCACACACAACTCAAAAGCAAGCTGGGAGCTCAAACACGACAACCGGGAATAAGCACAACAAGACTGCTTGCACGCACACTTCGGACTCTGCTCTGCAGCTCCGCACACGCAGACACACACTCGTTTAGATTCTGCGCTTTATTTACTATTTACCTCGAGTTATCGGAGGACCCAAGTCTCGTCTGATCACGTGGCTTCGCTTGGGAGCTGAGCTGTTTCTTCACTCGAAACACAGATAATGCCATCGTCCTTGTAACACGCGCGTAGTCGCAGCCCAGTAGACTCACCTTGCAGCCGAAAGGCTCAGACCGCCAACTCGAAAGACCATCTTACATCAGTCTTAATGTATCAACTGGAAGGCAAACAACAAATTGCTGTCGATCCAAGAAACGGGCGGCGGGCTCAGCTCGAACATTGCAGAAAGAGAGTCATGCACCATGAGGCGACAGCAAGCCACAACAAAAATTGTCCAAGGACTCGAAGCATGGCACGCTTATGTCAAGCCAATCAAGGTGGCATGAGTGTCAAGATCCACAGGATGCTGTTGCAAGCTGACACTGCAGGGATGGGCCAAGCAGGACGCGAAACCTGCAGACGACCTGATACGCAAATTCAGTAGACCTCGCACTCACACATTAAAGCAATGCACCACTGACCCAGCTAATGGCTAGCTGACAAGTTCGAAGCACACCACACACACACAGAATCACACAGACACAATGGCAGAGATAGGTCACGCAGGATGTTTAAGAGGCCCGCATAAAGCAGATGGAAGTTCGATGCTCAGCGCGACAAATGGATGGACATCGCTTGCTGCTGCTGGGATGACGTCAAACACCTTCACCCCAACCCCTAAACCCTAAGACCTTAACCCGAAACCTTAAACCTTAAAACCCTCAAACCCTAGCCTCAAACGCTTACCCTCTGAAACACTAAAGCCCTAAACCCGAAAGTCTCTGCCCCGCCTCCCTGGAGGCCCACCTGCAAGGCTTCGGCAAGCCGGCTCCACCTTTCACGACTTCTGAGGACACTCGACACGACAAATACATGGAGCTCAAGCTACAAGAACAAAACACATCTGAATGTGTTCACTACAAAAACAAGGAAACGACACGTCCTGTAAGATAAGAAGCATAAAGCATAGCATACTAGAGATAACGAAGCATGGCAGAGCACAACATTGCATCGAATGGGGTGCAGAGCAGGGCATGGAATGGCTTGGAATGGCCTGGAATGTGGCCTGGAATGGCATGGCGTACATTACATAGCATGTGGTCACACGATCCAAAGAATAGTAGCAACAAATATCTAACCAAACTAGGTGTGCAATAGGGCTCCTGGCATCACAGGGCGCAGCATGCAATGAGTTGTTGCAATGGGCCGAATGACATCGAGATCACTGAGAAGTGTGAGAAGTCATGGATACGAATGGAATGCAGTTGCAATAGGTTTGGTAAAGACTGCAAAAGAATCACAGCCAGTGGCACAGGACGCCGGCTCGCACCATCTGCCATGCCGCGACAAACAGCTGGACTAGCCCAAGACATGCGAGAAGTGCAGAATGCATGAAACCGTAAGTGCCGCACAAGGGCTTGGAAAGAGCAGCAGTTGGAAAATTGGCGCAAGCCTCAGGCTCTTGCAAGCTACACCCCTGCGAGTGCAGCGTGCAGCTATGGGGAAGGAGCTTCGCACCTTATTCAGTCATTCCGCAACAAGCTTATTCCCTGCCTACTGAAGATGTTCCAAAACCGGAGCCTCCGATGGTTCGTCAATCCGCCGAAACTCTGCGCCTATCATGAGTGGCTTCATCTGAATGTCATCCACGGGCCCAGGGCGAAGATTAGTTACAGTTCTGGCGCACATTTCTGCCACGAAGACAGTGCAACAACTCGTGGCCAGCACTGAAGCCGAGTCTGTGCGCTGATCGCGCTGAGGCTGGAGTCTTAGAGTGGGTTCGAGATGCTTCCAATTATGTTCCAAAGCATATCAAAAACGGGCCGGATGTAAGTTGGTGGACCCCGAGTGGGTCCCGAACACCTCATTCCACCGTTCTCACCCCGCCCTTCCTCTGAGCACTACCATGGACCATGAAGCAGTGCACATTCACGACTCGAGAATTCTTGAACTGCGAGGATCGCAGACAGGGAGTGGCCACAACGGATACCATTCTCCAAAATCTGCTTTCGACTCTCCTGGAACGTTTCTAAAGTGTCCACAGATCTTCCGCCGGCCGAGACGCAGAGCAAAATGCAAGCCTTGTCATCGGCTCGAATATCAGACAAGCCGCCCAAGCAGCTTGCGCCAGCAGCCGCACTCCTTCAAGAGCTTGATTGCCAAGGGCACAGCCATGGGTCGAGCATCACGATACCAAGCCGGTCCTTGTCGTGAATTCGGAGTGTTGGCCAGGGTGGCCTCAGGCTGTCGCCTTCTATCTAGTGTCTGTGCCTTCTTGCTGAGAAGCCCACCTCCACCGCCGACAAGGCCACGTCTCTGCGCTGCTCAGTGGCATCTGACACGCAGTCGAGCAGTTCACTCATTTTTCGCCATGCCGCTTGAGAGAAAAAGCGGGCCTCGTGGCAGCCAGGAGTCAGCAGCCTCACAAAAGCCACAAACAGACACAGGGCGAGCGAGAGAGAGAGAGAGAGAGAGTTCGGACTTCGGGCAGCCTGGCTGGTTGCCAGAGCCCAGGAGAGAGCGACTAACTCTGCCGGTCGAAACTCCCCGGTACCTGAGCAGCAAAATGGGCGCTGAGCACAACTGCACGCTATCGGCGAGGCGTCCGCAGCGTAGGGCTGTCTCAGCAGCCACCGACCTGCTTCACTGCCCGACGATACGGAAGTGTGACTGTAACAAAGATCCATCCGAGGATCATCGCCCGGTCGAAGGCCGTCCGTTGCCCGTCGGAGTCGGAGAGCACCGAGGGCGCCGAGAGCGCCAATGCCCAGGCGACGTTGGAAAGTGATTGCGGGGAGAGCTCGGAGATGTCTGCCGTGGCGGTGCGCGTCGCTGCTGCCATGCAGAGGCCAGGCAAAGCCGGATGCACACGGAGGGTTGTGCATGCCCAAAGCCTAAGCGTGCGATCGATCACTGTGCCTCTCTATTCGGATCATATTGAATTGTTCTTCTGCGGTGTGCCTCTCTGCCGGTCCGGAGCTGAGCTCCGGGCGAATTGCTGATGCTCATGAAGGAGGCTTCACCAAGCTTTCCTGAGTACAACTTCGCCCACACGCTTCTTCAGCATGACATGCGAGCTCGAAGAACAAAGTCTTAGTCCTAGCCCTGTCCCACGCAAACAGGCTACAGTAGGCTGTATACACAAAACGAGATTTGAAAAGGAAGGCTGGCTGCAACCACTTTTTCTCAAAGCTTCAGGCGCCAGCATCTCTGCCAACTCCTTCCATTGCAGTTGAAGCAACAAGAGCCAGCATTGCCACAGATTGAAACGGACCTATCATTGCTTTTCCCCGTCCTGTCCTTGCGCCTCTCACCTTCCAGGAAAGTACCGCATCCACTCTGGGAAGCCTAGGCAGACGGGTGCGAGCGAAAGCCGCGAAAGGCAAACCCGGCCATGCCTTCCCAGCGGGGCCAGCTGCAAAGGCCCAAAGCATCATGGACAACCTGCACCACACAAAATCACACAAAACACAAAAGAAGAAGCAGGGTTCTGCTCAACGACGGAGCTGCTGGCGTTGCATGCCCGCCGAGCCGCTCGTGGGGGCCGAACTCCTCCAGCCTCTGCCCGAGCGACTCCGTCAGTGTGCTGCGAGGCCCGCATACCTCGCGATGGAGGACACGCTCAGGGAATCTCGGCACGGCACCCGACACCTGAGGACTGAGGACCTCACTTCGTCGGTATCCCAACCCGTCGTCGCCGCGAGCCGGGCCAAGGACCAGGCAGTCAAGGCCAGCTGCCGTGGCTCCAGCTGCGGCCTTCGTGGCACCGGACAAGGAATGTTATTCTTGGGATGTCTGTCGCTGTCCCATGCTGTCCCAGCCACAGAACTTCGGCCGAGATGAGGAAGTCTGCAGCCGACTTTGCAGCGAGATGCACGCGAGCCTCGCTTGAGGGGCCTGACTCACAGCACAACAGCTCCGGAAACCCTCACGCATCCTCACGCCTCCGCCCTTGCCGCGGGCGACTGCGCCACGAAGCTTGGCGACAGCGGCCGAGATGCCTTGCAACGGCTCTGAAATATGTATCCTGAGCCTTTTGGGGCTTTGCTCGGGCGTGCTTCGACGCGGTCCTTCCCGGCCGGCGGCCATTGTAGAGAGCCACGCAGCGTGGCCACATGCTGCAGGAAGGACATGTGCACATGTTCCGCACAGGGTAGTCGGGAACTACGTAATCACGGATGGATCCCAAACATGCACGATAGGAATGCTAGATGTTGCAAAGACTTCCAAAACAGTCTACTGTGCAACTGGCAGCTACTATCTTTGTGGGCTTGGGTTTGTCGGGCACGCCTGCAGTGTGTAAACGTTCCTTGTGTCGGCTGCGGAATCATGTATTCTGAAAAGCCCGTGCAATCACAAGCAGGCAACAAAGCTGAGTGATCGCTGGGCTTATCGGCTTATCCTGCGTCGCAGTCTTGGAAACAACGGCTAAATGCTGAACTCTGACCGCTCATCGCTGCTCACCGATTCATCTTGGCCCTGTGCGCGATGGCGAAGGCGATGCTGTACATAGCACAACTCGTATCTGAAATCCGGGGCAGCGACAGAGCATCATCTTCGTTCTCTTTCAGAAGAGCCTGCTTATTTTCGTCTGCAAACGGCATCCAACGGGACGGGTCCTGCCTCGACGATCTTGACGGTGTACGGGTACGGAGGGCACGGCTTCGGTGCCCCGAGCTCCTGAATGCCAAATCGCTTGGAAACTAGCGAAAACCATCTACGTATGTGTTCTTTTTGGAGATCGCAACATGGATATCTAGGTTTATGCATATACATACATACATGTGTATATGTATGTATATATATATATGTATGTATGTAGCAATTGAAATGCAATACGCGACCCGGGTTTGCAGTGGCCCGGCTTCTTTTTGTGGGGTGTTCGAACAAGGTTCCCAACACAATCAACCCTAAACAGTAGATGGCGGGTGACAAACCCAGCAGAAAACATGAGCGGGTTGTTCGCAAACACCCATTGGATCCCCAACACCCCCAACCACAAGGGGGCATCAGAAGTAGCAAACCCGAAACCCGAAGACAACATGTTCCTAAAACCCACGTGAATGGTTCGGGAGATAGGAGGTACGGAGTGGCCAACCCGAGATCCTACAAGGGATGACTGGTTCGGAAACATAACATAAATCACGAACAAGGTGACGGGTTGCCAAAAAGCCCAAACCCTAATAGGAAGCGTTGGACCTTGAATTAAGAACCCCTTTAAGGAGATGATGGGTGCCAAACTCCAATCCCTGAGGCCGGTTCCTATTTCCCATAACCCCAACCCTGGCGAGGCACAAACCTCCAGCCCAAAAACGACCGATAGGTGCCAAACATTGGCAAACCGGAAGCTCCCTGAACACTCAACAAGGTCGCAAACCTTAAACCCTCAGACTGAGTGGGTCCAGGAAGCCCTGTCCCGACCAGGTCGATTCAACAGGGAATGGTGGGTGGCAACACAACAAACGGAAAAGATATGATTGGTGCCAGGTATTTAACCCTAAACCGAGTTTCTGGAGCCTGAAACCCTCAACACAAGCAAGGAATGATGAGTGGCAAACCCAATATCGTCAAAAGAAATACTAAGCCTAAACGGCAGACCAAAACAACAAAAGAGATCATGGATGGCAAACCCTAAACAGGCCCTAAACCCGAAAAGCTGCCCCCGATAAAACAGCCAAACCCTCTTAAAGGTGGATGTTGCACCTTCAACGTTATGATGCTGTGTCTAATTCTTATACCTAAGTATATGGTCTCGGGTCCCGGGCCGCCACCCCCCCCCCAC
>BGNK01001329.1:40000-154576 GCA_003297005.1 Symbiodinium sp. clade A Y106 | reverse complement strand
TTTTCGCTCCCAAAACCTGCCGGCCCCCCCTCCCCTACTTCTACGACTCGACTACTACTTCTACAACTCTCACTTCTGCTGCTACTACTACTACTACTACTACTAGTACCACTACTGCTATACTAGCATTCTTACTCTACAACTACTACTCCACGACTACAACAAACCTTACACACCCCCCACTCCTCCTTCCGGGGTTTNCACTACTGCTATACTAGCATTCTTACTCTACAACTACTACTCCACGACTACAACAAACCTTACACACCCCCCACTCCTCCTTCCGGGGTTTAGGGTTTAGGGTTTAGGGTGTACTCGTCTTAGAGTAGCAGCGGGGGTAGCAAAACCGTCAGCCTAGACCCCAAAATAAACTCTCTCGTCAACCGCATCGCCCTTTCCTCTGACTCCTACGGGGTCGGCGGCTTGAGCCGGAGGCTCGTAATTATAGGAGTTGAGGCTTTAGTTTAGGGTTGTGTGGAATAGGGCTTAAGGCCTTAAGGGTTCAGGGCTAGGATTTTGGGGTGCACGGCTTCGGGGTCGCGGAGATACGATGGTACAAAAACCCTCTTTCTAAGGCGGAAGCAAAGGCGAACAGGATGGGGGGGGAGGGGGGGGGTAATGATCCGGAAGCAGTAAGCCTTGGTAGCTTTGGGCCCAAGAACGGAGTCTTGCACATTACGCTACAGGTACATAGGGAAGAATCTGATTCTTCAGAACCCTGCAATCGTGGTACATAGGGCGAAAGGAATATCGCGCCTGCCACGTAGCGCTTGTTGCCGCTCTTGAGGTTTTCCAGTGCCTGATATGACGGTTGTGGTTCTCTGGATGAAGGTCTGGCACCATATCGCCTCAATCCTCGATCGCATGGAAAGCATGGCTTCAATCAGCCACAAGCCTACACCCATTGGAACTGACATTTCGAAGGGGTTGAAGGGGGGTCGGGGCTTCCGATCTTGGCGTCGGAGTCATGAAGAAGCACCAATACCATCAGAATATTCAGATTCACAGGCTAGAGTACCTCAGAATGGGGCTCAGAGCATCGAGCGATTCAAGGAAAGCCATGAAGCCTGCTCCCTTCTATAGTAAACCCTAAAAAGCTGGAAACCGGATTAAGGACGATAAGTGCTGGGTTTCGTTATATAATACTCTTAAGGATTGAGGCTATTGTGTTTCCAACTTTTGGGCTTCTACTGTAATCCTTCAGATGGCCCTCCGACGATCCCCTCCCCGCGATCCACGCCCGAACGAAGACAAGGCAACACACACAAACATGCACCCACACCTGCTGTAGCCCATCGTAGCGGACTTGGTAACCATAAGAAACTACTTGCGCAATGAGCCGCTTGCAACCACTGTCGTATGAATCCTTCACGATCGCATCACCATGGCACCATGCTCACACATCTTCACCAACAACAGCATCATCGTCATCGTCGTCATCATGCTTATTTCATCCTCAGAATCATTGTCAGCATCTGTCTGGGCGGTCGTGGTCGGACACGGTGGGTCGTCATTGAGGTCCACGTCGTCGTCTTCACGTCATCATCATCCCTGCTGCCATCATCATCGCCATCGTCTTCTTCTTCTGTCGTCAACATGCCCACTGTGTTTCGTCTGCTACCGATAAACTGCGAGCTCGAGCCTTCTGCGGGACGACGGCTGCATCTGCAGCGGTGCGAACGGTGGCCGGCGCGGCCTCCTGGTCACCATGTGAGGATGCGGGTACTTCTGGTATCTGTAGATATAACTACATACAGACTGTTTGCGCACATTTATACACAATATACACATATACACTTACATACACACCTTGACTAAGGGGCTTGCCGGTGCCACATGGGTTTCCACATGAACATCTCGTTTCACCTTAATGATCCTAGGCTGTATTCCTTCAGGTGTTCAGTCTCGGGCCTCATTAGGGTTTTGAACCACGCAAGACCTGCTTCCGAATTCCTGAACAGGGAAGCCCTAAGCTAGAATGGCTCCAAAAACCATTACAGATCCCAGAAATCCGTGTAAAACCCCACAGCAGGGAAACCCACATCATCGGAAGAACCCGAAACACTGGCCACCGAAGCCTCTTAGCCCCCAAACCCTAAACCGTCAAACCTAGTCACAAATCCCCAAATCCCAAAACCCGAACTTTCAGGGCATCAAACTCCTGAATCCCAAGCCCATTACTACCCAGACCCTAAACCCTAAACCCTAATCCCGGCCAGGACCCCCCAAGTACCCGTTAAAGGGCTCTAACATTTCCAAATAAGAGGTAATTGGGGACTACAATAAAGCGTAGTTGGGGGGTCTAGGTGTAACCTGAAGCCTAAACCGAGTGCCTTGGGAGCGAGCATTGAAGGCGGCACCGAAGTCACACTTTCCGCTATCCTAGCTCATGGTTGGGATAGTATTAAAAACTTTGGTTTATGGATTTTTCAGGTTTCAGGGTTTAGGAGTTTAGGGTTCAGGGTACAGGGATTACACATGTTTATTCCTGATTGGGTTTAAGTACACATAAAAATGTAAAATGTTACCCAACTATGACAAAGCATCAGGGACTTCTGCTCCGGCGAGGGCCCAAGGAACTCGACCTTGCCTGGCGGTGTATGCGTCGGGGTTTAGGGTTCAGACTCTTAAGTGTAAAAACCTAATTTGCCTAAAACTCATGAAATTCCTGAAAAGTCTTAGAATCGCTATACAAGCCCGAATCCCTAAATGGTCAGGACTTTGTTTTGACTACCTGCCGGAAGCGGTCAGGGTGAGAGGAAATAGGATTTCCATTCTGAAGGACCCTGAGGCCATATAGGCTTTCGGATGAGACTTGTGGTAAAATGTCGGGAAGGTGCGGTTTTGGGTTGAGAACTGGTTCCGAGTAATGTGTGAGTTTGGTCTCGGCGCACATGAACACCTGACAAAGCAAGCACAGAAGATTTACTTGAAGGTTCATGGGTAATCCGCCGCAGGTGTATTGGGGGGTTAACTCAGGTACCCTCCACCTAATCCTCCTCCCTACAACCGAAAAGTTTCGACCCACCCGTTGTTTGCGTTCATTTCCCACCCCCCCGCCCGGCCCCCCCCTGCTTGTTTCGCCCTCTCCCCACGCCCCCCCTCTTTTCCTGCTGTTTTTCCCCCCCCCCCGTCCCCTGCCCCCTCCTCTCCCCNCTCCTCTCCCCTCTGCCCCGTCCTTGCCCCCCTCCCTCCCACTTCTGCTGCATGCGCTCTGCTGTTTCATATTTTGTCACCGTGCTGGTCTCCGGCAAGCCGAGACGGGCGGCGTAGGGTTGAAACTATAAGTGGGGTTATAAGTATATAGGGTTACTATACTTTTCATCCATATTATGAGGGGACTTATAACCCCACTTATAACTACCCATGAACCTCCAAGAATAAAGGATAAGTATAAGAGACCTGAAGGTGATCTCAGGCTCAGGGAAGAGTTTCCCAAAAAGTGCCGTTGCTAGCAATCGCGACATGCAGACATGCGATGACACCCATCGGGCCCCGTTTCCGAAACACTGTGCGGGGCAACCGCAGTGTCAGGTCAGCATCCATCTCTGCAATGCTTACTGGGGTCACCCGAAAGTCCAAAGCTGTACGAACCAGAAGCCCGTGGCCCCTACTCAATCCTCAAACCCATCAATCTCTGCCGCCTGTCTCCAGCTGATAGATACCGCCCTGGATCTCCAACTTGCCACTCTGAACTTGCTGACGGAGGCTCTTGCTGTACCTCCGGTGCAGGGTTTGAGGGGTACTTGGAGGTTCATGGGTAGTTATAAGTGGGGTTATAAGTCCCCTAATTTGGGTTACAAGTATTGTTACCCTACTTATAATTATAACCCTACTTATAACTAACCATGAACCTCCAAGTATAAGGTTTAGGTCTTGTCGCGTGGCTGAACTGTGGGAGAAGGTTCCTATGGGCTCTTCAAAACCGGGTAATACAGAGCTTACAGGATGAGAACAGGTCTGAGGCTGGACGTTCCTTGAGGCATATGGGATAGTCTTCAGGGCCTTGCGCTCAGCTCAGTGATGGATGTAGGTGGCTTTGGATGTGCTGCCTCAGACCTCTGTGGTTGTGTATGTGTGCGTACATACTTTTTGGCACAAGTGCTGCCACAACAGCTCAGCTGTCCAGCTAATACAGCTCACCAAGCAAGTTTTAAACATTCATTGCGCGTGGGCTTGGGGAAGCCAAGATGTCCAAGGTGTACGAACTCGTAATTAATGCCCTGGTACTAGACTTGCGGCATACTCCGCGTCTGCCTCTCCTGCTCTCGCAAAGGCTCGAGGCTGAAGTAACACCTTCTTCTTGGCCGCCTGCTCCAGGCGATGTCTGGCTGCCCGGGCGCGTCCTCGCTCCCGCTATCGCCATTGGCCTCTCCTCGACGGATGGCCGCTATGTCCGCCAAAAACCTGTTTGAGCGAACCTTCTTCTGGGCAGGCAGCTCTTTCTCTCGAGACCCACCCTCTCTGTGATACTGAGCCATTCCCCTGCCGCTTCCCGGTATCTTCCGAGGCCCCAAACTAAACGCCAAACAGTTGACTTGTCCGCAACCCCAGTGCATGGACTTTGACAAAACGAAACTGGAACTCCGAACCCTCCAAGCACTACAAGCAGCTCCCCAATTCCTCAACCCCATGCCCTATAAACCCAAAAGACCTCCAAGCGTGCATGCGGGGTATAGGGTCTTGACGAAGACTTCAGCACCAAACACCCCTAATATAAACCCTTCTATCCCAACAACCCCCACCATGAAGCTGAACTTCCCGATGCATAGACACGCCGAAAGCTTGATTTCTTTTTCGGGTCCCGGGGGTAGGGTTTAGGGTTTAGGCCAGGGTTCAGGTTTAGCGTTTAGGGGGTTTGGGGGTTTGGGTTTATTTTTAGGGTCCCGGGTGTAGGGTTTAATCTAAGGCTTCACGGTTTGAGGTTGGTACGGCTGTAGCATCTGTAGTGGCGCGTGCTTAGGCTTGCACCATCCTCCGAACCCTGAACCCGAAACAGATGCGGCTAGAATATTGTAGGACTAACACGGGAGATGCCATGAAGATTCCAACTCCTATATCGAACCCTTTACTGGCAACCCCTGGGTACTTCAGCAGGAAGTTGATGGTGTGGAAGACGTTGACCTTCACGGCATGGGCTGCCACCTGCAGACAGGCGAGGCATGGGTACTGCCCCCATACAGTAACAGTCTAGACTAGGGCTAGTATCAAGGGCCTGATGTATCTATAATGATAGATACTTTACTCAGCTGCTGCTCTGTGGAGGCAGTATCCAAGGCGAAGCTTATGACTGATAGACTCGCAAAGTGCGTCAAGAAGGACTACTTCAAAATTCCTACCGCTCAAACCCAGCCCCTACACTGCACCACAAGCCCTAGAGCCCAAGTGCCCTCAAACTGAAAGCTCTTTACCCAAACCACAAATGCTTCATACAACTTACATATTAATTAAAGCCCTCTTAGCGCAAAACCCTAAACCCCTAAACCCCAACTGCCTTAACACCCTATCCCTGAACCTTAAACCATAAACCCCAAGCCCTAAACCCTCAGCTGGATAAGCGCTGCACCGTCTCGTACTTCGCCGACGGACCCATCTCTCCTGCAGCCGCCTCCTCAGTCCCGGAGCTCTGGAAAGTCGCCCAAAGGGTTTACGGTTTAGGGTCTGGGGTTCTATGCTTAGGCTTAGGATTTACTGTAGCTTTTTATGTTTAGGGTTTAGGGTTTTGCTTTTGTTTGTTTAGGGTTTGGGGCTTAGGATTTTTCATCGTTTACGGAGTACCTAAATCCTGAGCCTTGAGAGGTATTAGGCCAGTGTGGGCCCGAATATTGAAAGGGCACCTGACAGTTCGAGGCGACATAATGTGAGGGCCGTTAAGAAATAGACTAAGGTTTGCGGGCACTTACTATATAGTTTTATAAACAGCCTATAAATTTTACGAGTATAGCGAGAAGCCCTAAGAAATAGCACACAAAATTACTAGTTGTTCAGGCTTCTACATTACCCAACAACCACTTTTCACTCATAGCATTATGCTGTTCCTTCGCCCAATATGTCTTGACTCTTGACTATCTTCCAGGCACGCTGAAAGTCAACATGGCCCTTTGGAAGGCCATCCGGATCCACTCCTCCGCGGTTCCTTCCAATGACGCCAGTCTTGCACCTAACTAAGACAAAACAGCAGCGAGGCTTCTGCTACACGGAGCTTGTCCTGAAGGGAGGGAGGGTGGGAATATATACACCCAGAGTTTCCCCCCGATGTCTTGAGGCTCGGCACCTCCTCTTGGAGCGCTTTGTTGACCCCCTGCAATGTCGGGGTTTCATCAGGGTCCTTGGATAATTGGAGTTAACTAACGCTCAATTCCAGTCCTACATCGGTCTTGGTCAGCAGGGTAACAAATGTTGCCCCAGCGCAGGTCAGCCTGCCAAGCAGCTCCAGGCGCGTCTGCCTTCAGAAATATGGCCGCGGCGAGGTCTGCCAAGTGCTGCGCCCACCGACCTTTCTCTTCCGTCAACGACTGCGAACAGAGTCCTGAAACTCACACCGACGCTATCCATCGAAAGGCAGTCCAAAGTTGCCGGATTCGGATAACCAGTGTGGAGCTCGACATCTTGCTGCACCGTGGCGTGAGCAAGTGTCTTGGAGGCGCAGCCAACGTCAGCACGGTGCAGTGGCGGGATGTCACGGTGCCCTAAACCCTAAACCCCTAAACCCCTAAACCCTAAGCCCTAAACCCCTAAACCCCTAATTCAACCCTAAACCCCTAAACCCTGAACCCTAAACGGTGATTGGAGGAGAGTTGCGTTTAGTCGGAGGCGAGCGAGGGCTGTGCACGACACTTGGGCAGACTTCAGACAGGGCTCAGCGCGTGTTCTGCAGGTCTGGGGTCGAGAGAGGTTTAGGGTTTCCGGGTTTCGGGGTTTCGGGGTCCCGGGTTTAGGGTTTAGGGGCTTCGGGGTTTAGGGGTTTAGGGGTTAAGGGCTTCTGGTTCAAGATTGGGGGTTAGATCTTGGGGCTCGCTGGCTTGGCGGTGGCATGGCATGTGCAGACATGTAGGGGTCGAGGGATACCGGGGCTTTAGGATGTAGATCCTTCTCTCGCGGGTCACCTCTCTTGATAGGATTTAGGATTAGGGGGACCCTTGGGGATATAGACCCTCTCAATACGGTCCCTTTTACAAGAGCACCAGAAGTAGGGTTACGAAGGGTCCGATGTTAAGGGGTCCCCTAAACCCTAAATCCTAAACCCCTAAACCCGCCCTAACACTACGTAGGATCTTCAAACTCCTCGCAAGTGAAAAGTCTGTCAATTGGCCCACTGCCTGCCGATGCCCCAAACCTTTAGCCGAAACTGCACTACAAAACAGCTTAGGGTTTAGCGTTACGAAATCACTGAACCCTACTTAAGCCCTGAAGTCTAGAATTAAACCGAGCCCATAATAACATTCAATCCTGAATCTGAGGTTTGAAGACTGGAGATATGCAGTTTCGGTTGTGATCAAGCCCGTCCGGTTTTAGCCCTGGTGCTCAAAGCGCGTCCCGACAGGAAACCACTGAAAGGTTAAGGCCGCTACAGTTCAGGCGTGGGGGTTTACGGGCTTGCAGTTTACGGTTAGGGTTTGAGGGTTCAATAGAGGTGTAGCTGACCGTACAGTACTCTGCAGACAGAGCATGCCCGGTGCAAAGCGTAGGCCCTAAAACCCCCTAAAACCCAAACTTTTAAGCAAGCAAGACCCTAAGCCGAAAAGCCTCGAACTTGACATTAAACCCTAAACCCAAAGCCCTACTAACATGCTCGTCAGCCGCCCTAGTAAAAAGCAGGGCCGAGCGGCAGCCACAGAGCCCAGATCGTGCAGCAGGCCTACGAGACATGACTATGGGGACCCAAAGACTCAGACCAGGAGTGTTTGGGTGGGGTTACTTTCTGCTAGAACCGTTACGGTCGTGTGTTAAGCACGCCACTGTGCTGCTAGGACGACGACGGTGACACCGACGACGACGACACCGACGAGGACGACGGCAGCCGCTACTGCCACCACCTCCAACATCAGCGTGGCCACTGCCAGCACTTCAGCGACCACGATCACTACTGCACTACCACGACGACGACAACTACGACCATCACCACCACCGCGATGACGAAGAAGATGTCTACGACTGCGACCACGACGACGACGACTAATACGACTACGGCCACGACTGCTACGACTACGACTACGACGACAACGTCGAACACAACTAGTACTTCTACCAGTCCTAGTGCTACTACTAGCACCAGTGCTACTGCCACTGCCACTGCCACTGCTACTGCTACTGCTACTGCTACTGCTACTGCTACTGCTACTCCTACTACTACTACTACTGCTGCTACTACTACTACTACTACTACTGCTCCTCCTGCTGCTGCTGCTGCTACTACTACTACTACTACGACTGCTCCTGCTGCTGCTGCTGCTGCTTACCACTACTGCTACTTGTAGGAGAACTGGTACTAGCATCACTTCGGACTGCACGGAGGATACACCTCATTCAAGATTGCTGAGCGGATAGTCGTTGTATCGCCAGCATCTTTACAAACATCATTGTCGCTATCATCCTGCCACTCCATCCAGGATCATAATTTTCGTTCTTCTCTTATCACCATGATCTAGATGCAGCATGACTGCAATGATTCCCTTTTTCATCGACAATCATCATGACCACTATATTCTTGGAACAGGCAGATGCGGCACGGCCCCGACGGCAGCATTTTTACGAGCGACAGCATCCTACTGCTAATAATCGGAATACTGACAACACTGTTTGTTTTTGTAACTATACTGATATTTTAGAACCATGATCGTGGTTTAATAGCACAAGTACAACAAAACCTTCAGCATCCCGTTCAGATGTGTTCAGTCTAAAGCCGCCGAGTGGTCTCTCAGCATTCTCGCAACATGCAAAAGTCATAACCATGAAAATAAAGCACGCTTTTCTACGGCGTGGCTACCCTATTTGTGAGGAGCCTGTATACAGATCCTACACAAGTCACCAAAAGTCGAGCCATGGTTTTCGAACTCCTTGCTTAACCGTTGCCAACCCTAAATCCTCAACCCTGAACCTCAAATCAAAACTCGCCGAAGCCCTGCGTTGCATTCAGTAAAGGGCTTAAGGCTCAGGGCCTTAAGCCAAAAATCTAAGTGTAGGTCTGGAGAACACCATCGGAAGCCATGCGGCTTGTGTATTTTGTTGCGATGCGGCTAGCATGTGCTATGCTCTTGACTACGTTGCTATCCTTGCTCTCCTGCTCATAATCTCAGAACGTAAAACTCGAATCCCAGACCCGCACCCGAATCTCTCAATGCAGAAACCTTAAGCCGTTCCCGACAAGGAATCAGTAAACGCCTTTCAATAGGAAATAAGCCATAGACTTGGTATTGGAGACTGCGGAAGAGAGAATAAACAAGCAACTACTTTTTTGGATAACCGAAGTAACTGCAGTCAGCAACAATACTAGACAGTCGTACTATTCAATTGCTGTTGACATTTGGTAATCCTTTCACCGCCTGTCCAAATCCACTGTCGCTGGCAGCCACTATCTAAATTGAAGGCTCCTTTGGAGACTCCCTTTTCTTGTCCTCTCCTAAACCCCACGCAGGTGGATCACAAGCAAATGACAACTCCACTGGCCGGCTCGAAGCGCTTGCGCCACCGTCCCGGCACGCGGTTTTCTACGTGGCTTCTCACAGGGATTGCTATGGCCGTGAACAACAGAGCTGGATCTCGACGGTGGCCGCAGACAGTCCGTGGCGCAGGGTCTGTCGCTGCCACTCTCTGCCAGCCTCTGGCTTCGCCAGCATCTCCTGCGTCTCCAAGATCTGCCAAAGCAGCTTCGCAGCTTCCGAGCAGGAGCTGTTCAACGATGCTGTGAGGTCACAATGAAATGAATGTACGACAGACAACAAGCGAATCAGAAAACACAACGACGACGAATAAAACTTACTAAGTAGCTTCATGGAAAACACATGAATACATGAATACGCACATACATGAAAGCACAAGTCAAATGTATGTACACACAGCCATACACACTTATATGAACGTGCGTTTATCTATTTGCCTATTTACTTCTTCACTTGCCCTACCAAAGCACTAAGATCAACACAAGAAACCTTGCAATATAAGCTACATACCCTTGCAGCCCTGAACAATAAACTCCACTCCTGCAGCCCGGGAAGCTTCTAAATTTTAAACTCTACCGAGAGTCTCCATTGTAGTTCCTTTTTTTGGTTAACCAGTTTATGGTAAGGATCCTATTATAGCGACTTTGGTCAACCAAAAAAAGAACTACAATGGAGACTATAGGTAGAAGCCTGAACCAAAACTCTAAACGCAAAACCCCTGACTCTGCACCCTCAGCCCCAAACGTGAACCCTTAAGCACTGAACCGTACATCCTATAGACTGTTACATATGTAGAACATTTATAGGACCCTAAACCCTAAACCTTGAACCCAAAACTCGAATTCTACACCCTAGTTATAAAACCCGAATTATAAGCCCTGGAACCTTTATGTAGAACCCTAAACCCTAAACCTTGAACCTAACACTCGAATTACGAAAATGAAGCCGGGGACCTTCCAGAGCTGAGCCCGAAGAGCCGCCATCGCCGAGCTTGCCGTCGAAGAAGCCCTGTGTTATAGTTTAAAAAGTTTTTTGGGGGGAATTTAGGAATGTAGGAAATCTAGGGAGTTCAGGGAGTTGAGGGAGTTTAGGGGGTTTAGGGGGTGTAAGGTTATAGTTTAGAGTTTAGGGAGTTTAGGGTTTCGGTTTAGGCGCTCCTAGTTTGGCCGGGGTTCCCGTTTCGAGGAGGCTGGGACCATGGGTGAGACCTTGGGGAAGCGAGCTGCAGCTCGCGCATGAGGCACGGGGCAGAGTCAGATTGGAAAGCCCGCAACTGACGGCATGGAGAAACGGAAACCTCAGCACCCTGACAGCTTCAAGTTGTAGACCTCGACGAAGAGGGCTGTGGGCCATTTTCGACACGGAGGTCACTCTCAAGTTCATTTTGTGCTCAGAGCTGGAATAGTGACATCCCTGAACCCATCAGCTGCAAGGAAGAGCTGAGATAGCTCAAACGGGGACTTAGGGGTCTGATGTTAGCTTGAAGCTGTCGGTTAAGCCCCCTTCCCTACAGTAGAGTATTTGTTTGCCCGAGAGAGTGCCAGGCAGGGCTGCAGCTCGCGTATCCGCTGCTGTGCCGGTACATTAGGACTCGGCAAAGCCCCCGAAATCCTTGGAGCCTTGGGTTTCTCGGGGATGCCTTGCCTTATTTGGGCAAGGGGTGGGGAGGACCGGGAAGGGGCCTGGGGGGATTGGGGTGGTGGTGAGGGGGCCAGGGNCTAAAATAGAGATATTGGTTAACCAAAAAAAGGAACTACAATGGAGACTATAGGTATTTGGGTAACATTTTACGGTTTGGGGTTTGACGGTCTACAAAGGTGCAAGACTTTCGACAGATTTGGATGTGGGGTTCAGCTGCGAACGGGGTACGAGGTTCGGGGCTTTCGGGATGAGCCCCCAGATATTCGGCTGCAGGGTGTAGAATGGAGTTTGGGGTATATCGTACAAGTGCTATAAGATAATAATGTTGCCAAATATTTGGGCTTCTGCATCCTGGTTGGGGGGGGGTGGCCTTGTAGGATCCTAAATATGATACTGGTTGAACCACAATGGAGGCTGTGGGTGGCTTTTGCTAAAACTGCACGGCGTACATGTAGGAACCTCAAACCCACCAAGGAAAGCCTAAAACCGTAGCTTAGCACTTAGGGCTTTTAGGGTTTAGGGTTTACGGTTTTGGGGTTTAGGGGTTTTGAGTTTAGGGTTTAGGTAGCTTAGCACCTAACCGCCGCACCAAAACCCTATTCTAGTTAATAAGGCCCATATATATGGCCAATTAAAGTACTCTAACACCGGTAAGGCCGGCACGGTGGGACAAAGTGGGGCTGAGTGGGGTTGAGTGGGGTTTGGGCAGACATTGGGGGCCAATTAAAGTACTCTAACACCAGTATAAGGCCTGCACGGTGGGACAAAGTGGGGCTGAGTGGGGTTGAGTGGGGCTGGGTGGGGCTGGAGAGGGGTTGGGCATACACTGGAGGCCAATTCAAGTACTCTAACACCAGTAAGGCCGGCACGGTGGGACAAAGCGGGGCTGAGTGGGGTTGAGTGGGGTTTGGGCAGACATTGGGGGCCAATTAAAGTACTCTAACACCAGAAAAAGGCCGGCACGGTGGGACAAAGTGGGGCTGAGTGGGGTTGAGTGGGGTTTGGGCAGACATTGGGGGCCAATTAAAGTACTGTAACACCAGTATAAGGCCGGCACGGTGGGACAAAGTGGGGCTGAGTGGGGTTGAGTGGGGTTTGGGCAGACATTGGGGGCCAATTAAAGTACTCTAACACCAGTATAAGGCCGGCACGGCGGGACAAACTGGGGCTGAGTGGGGAAAGTAGGGCTGAGTGGGGTTGGGTGCGGCTGGTTGGGCAGACATTGGGGGCCACTCTAACAACAGTGTAGGGGAAGGGTTGGGCATACATTGGGGGCCAATTAAAGTACTCTAACACCAGTATAAACTGGGGCTGAGTGGGGTTGGGTGGGGCTGGGTGGGGCTGGAGAGGGGTTGGGCATACACAGAAGCTTCGAGTCCAGGAGCCTTCGTGGCACCGTAGATGGCACCGCACTTGGTGTGTCCCAAGACCTGTCGACTCGTCTCGATACTGTTTAGCCTAAAAGGCTTAGGGTTTAGGGTTTAGGGATTAGGGTTTAGGGATTAGGGCTTAGCGCTTAGGGCTTAGGGTTCAGGACTTTTTGCATGTCTTCAAGGTTTACGCTTTGAGGCCTAGATGGTTCAGAGCTTAGGTGGGTCCGGGGTTTAGGATTAACATAGTAGGGTGATGGTCGAATAATCGCATCCCCAAAATAGTAAACTGGATTGAGGTGGGCAACAGAACATCGAAACGTGTTGTTAATATTAGGGGGGCTCCTGCTCTTGTTCTTGCTCTAGCTCCCCTCAGATCCAAAAGAGGTTCTAAGGCGAGGACGTGTTCAGGAGGATGTTCCGAAAAGTAGTGATTTTATTGCAGAGCCTTTGATGAATGGGTGAAGTGACGAAAGGTAATAAAATAACTCCTTTATGAGCTTACCTTGTGCTTGCAATACCACGCCACCCTCCCTAACAAAGTTCGGGTAAAAGTGCTCGAACAGTAAACTAACTCCTTCACGTCCGAGGCCTAGACTTGACCCCGAAGTCCAAACCTTTAATTACATCGAGTCCTAAAGCCCTAAACCTTACATCATATATTGCAAAATCCCAAAACCCTAAAGACTTAATCCTAAATCCTCACACCTAAAGACTAAAACCTAAACCCTTAACCCAAAACCCTACACTAACACCCCAAAACCCTTAACCCTAAACCCTAAAACCTAAAGATTAAATCCTAAACTACTAAACTTACGAAGCCCTAAACCCCAAGGCCACAAAAAACCCGAAACCCTGACGCCAAGCTGCGAGAATCAGACGGGAGCCGAGCGCTCCCGTCGCGAACTCGAGGCTTCCCACGAAGCTGCCTAAAGGGGCTTTAGGGGTCCTTTTAAGGGTTTTATAGGGGGTTCCTTTGAGGGTTCTTTAAAGGGATATTTAATGGGGTTTAGGGGTCCTTTTAAGGGTTTTATAGGGGGTTCCTTTGAGGGTTCGTTAAAGGGATATCTTAAAGGGTCTACCCATAGGCCCCAAAGTAGTTCCTTTTTGGGGGTTCATATTTAGAGTTCTATAAGGTATTCCCAAAAAGGAACTACTTTGGGGCCTATGGGTATAGTCTATAGTAGACCCCATAAAGTTGGAAACCGGATTAAGGCCAAATAGTGCTGGGATTCCCTATACATTACTCTTAAGGATTGAGGCTTTTGGGTTTCCAACTTTTCGGCTTCTACCGTATAGATGGGGTTTAAGGGTTAAGGGGTTTAGGGTTGCGGGGCTTGGTGACCTGGAGTCTAGGGTTTTGGAATAAGGGTGCACCATCACTCCTATCCGGGCTTTACGGGTTTAGGGCTCAAGGTTTAGGGTTTAGGGTTTAAGGTGTAAGGGTTTAGGGCTTTATAGGTTTGGGGTTTGAGGATGCTTAGGGTGTTAAATTCCAGGGTTGGCGTACGGCAGAGGGTTTTGGGGGTTGCGATTCCTACACCCTATAAACCCCACTTCCTTAGGGTTTTACGGTGTTTTTGTTGGAGTCTTCGGGTTTGCTTACCTGCGGAGGACTTGCAGATTCGACTCTAGAGCTAGCTGTTCTCCTGGGTTCTTGTTAAGGAAGTTAAATGAAGCTACCATAATTTAGGGTTTAGGGTTACCATAATGGGAATCTATAGTACATGAAATGGTAGTTTCCGAATATAGGGGACCCTAATATAGTACCCTAAATAATAGGATCCTTATTATAAGGACCCCAAAATAGGGTACCCCTAATTTTCGGAAACTCCCAAACGGTTTCCTTCCCCTATAAACCCTAAACTCTAAACCCAGCCGTTCAGCTTCCCTGCAGCGGCCCCCAAGGATCCTTTCTCTGCGGTATAAGTCCCTGTTGGGGGTCCTTAACGGGAGCTATAAGGGCTTATAGGGTTTAGGGTTCAAGGTTTACAGTGAACCCCAGAAAGTTGGAACATAGTTTTAGGAGGATTCATGCTGGGATTCCCTATACTTTACTGTAACGGCATGAGGCCAATGATGTTCCAACTTTCTGGCTTCTGCTATAGGGTTTAGGGCTTTTTGGGCTTTTGGGGATTTTGGAGCTTTTGGGGGTTTTTGGGTTCTATAGGGTTTCTAAAAGGGTACTAGAAGGGCAGTTCTCTACATTTGGGTCCCAATTAAGCTCCTTTTTCCGTGGGATTCTTGGGACCGAAAACGGGACGTTAGCTTAGAGAACTACCCATATGGGGACCTGAAATGTCGGAATTCTTTTCCGTATATAGGGTTCCTTGATATTGATAAAATAAGATATGCTATGCGATAAGGTAATATAATGTGAAGTATGCCAACTTAATACAATGTCAGCACATTTTAACACCCTACTCAAAATACTAAGGGTTCCTTGCCCAAAAAGGCTAGAGGCCCTCCACTGGCGGAAGAGTGGGCGTCCAGGGTGCCGGCTTTTGAGTGCAAGAGTTTGCTAAGCGGCTCGATGTTTCGGAAAGTCTGTAGATCCCTGACTAACAAATCCCATGTCTTCCAAGATTCCTATCATAATACTTCTGAAAGCGAAAGGTTATCAAATCACGAGTCTACAGTATGAAAGATCGACAACTGACATCGAAGATCCATGCTGAGATCCCACGAACACCGGTGATAATCCTCTAGCTCTATCACTAGGGCTTGCCTCGACCACTGCGCAACTTCGCAATGCGTACTTCGCAGTTAGTGCTCGGCAACTGCATGATAGCCTTCACCACTTAAACTCCTCCTGTTGTGTGTTCGCGTTGGTGTTCCGTTGTGTCTGTCCGGCCGTGAGGGAGCTCAGGTTGCGAGTCAGTGCGTCGTAGATGCCCTTGCTGTCGGTGATCAGGGCACCACCCTTTGCTGGCTCGGAGATGTCCTTCTCGAGGTGGTGGCCAAACGGCCGTATGTTGTTTGTGCTACTGAGAGGCAGACAAACCAAGAATGAGCACAAATCCGAAACCCTAAACATTCTTCAGGAATGGTCAGCCCTCAGCCAGCACAACAGTTGGAAGCTGCCGCTCAGACCACCAAAACCACATATTCATATAGGCCAATATAACCTAACACCCTATTGTAATGATTACGGCCCTTGTAAGTCCTACAGCTCTGCACCAAAGCACCATACTGTCTGCACAAATCTTGGACCTGCCCTTAACCCCTTCCTCTCTAAACCTCTAAACCCCTAGACCCTGAACCCGGTAAGTAGGCCCTAAACCCTAAACCCTAAACCCCTAAACCCCTAAACCCCTAAGCCCTATAAACCCTAAGTAGGCCCAAGTAAGCCTTCGGCATGGGTGCAGGTGTTCCCGGCGTTTCGGAGGACGAAGATGTCCCCAGGCATGGCGTCAAAGATCTCAGGGCTCAGAGTTTGCTCTTCCCAGAAAGAATTGCGTTCGGTAACACATGAGAAGGAGACGAGCTTTAAGGCGATTTTTTGGGTTCGATCAGTTGAAAACCGAGCTCTTGGCGCACATTTTTCAAAGCCAAGCCCCGACAAAGGACGCTGCTTGAATTGAATTCTCCTTGAAATCAGACCTGAAGGTTCTCTCAAGCCCCTTGCGTTAACGAAGCCTTAAAGTGGCTCTTCCGTTGCTGTGAGTGAAGAATTTCGGGGCGTTACCCACAGGCTCCATAGTAGTTCCTTTTTGTGGCTCATATATAGAATCCTATAAGGTAATCCCAACAAGGAACTACGATGGAGCCTATGGGTAATGATTACTACAAGGTCTGCGGGGAGTATGAAGCAGAGCTTAATTATTTGGACCCCTATTTTTAAGTGTGGGCTTCGGACTCGGCGGCTAGGCTTGGGCGTCGGGCTTTCACAACTTGTATATGGAGTTTAGGTTGAAAGTTTAGGGTTCAGGGTTTAAGAACGGAACCTGATCTACGAAATACAGAAGGGAGCCATGCTGTAACAGCGTCAAGCCCAGCCCTGAGATGCGAAACGGGCAGCCCAACACAGGTAGAGCTTTGCAGAGACAGCCAGAACGAGAGAGAGAGAGAGGGAGTGAGAAGGGGGGGGGGGGGGCAGAAAGAGAAAAAGGGAGGGGAACGATGGAGAGCACAGCAGACAGAGTAACAATGTACAGAGAGCTCCCAAAAAAAAATAGTTAGCTGCCGCAGTGCAGAAAGCACGAAATCGAAAGAATAAGATGAAACCCAAAAAACGAATGCATCTTACAAGATAAGGAGCTGAGCAAAGCGTCCTGCTGTAACGTCTTTACCCCGAGGCTTTACTTACACCGCTGTTCATAAATGGGCTCGGGCTTTCCTATTCAAACAAAAAAGGACCTGGGCATGCATTTCACGGCCTTCTCCAGCGGTGCGCGGCTGTCGGCACAGCCGATGATAGCGGTGTGAGGAGCCTCCAGTTTGGACAGATTTAAGATTACAGTTTATGATTTAATATCTGGGCTTTAATTAAATTTGAAGGTTTAGGTTTTAAATTTTAGGTTTAGGGCTTAAGGTGTAGGGTTTCGAGTTTGGGGGTTGCGGTTCAGGGTTGAAGCTTTTCGGGTGTAGCTAGGGCTTAGGGTTTGGGCGCCAAGCTTTTGAGTTCGCAAGGGTCTTGACTCTCTTCTTCAACAACCGGCCCCCAAAAAGTTCAAACGTTCTAAGATAGAGCTAATATATAAGGCCAAAACGTTTAAAGTTCCCCCGTTTACTATCTACGTAAGTTGAAACAGGGCTTATGGTTTGGGATTTCGGTCCTACGGTTGCTGATATAAACCCTGCATTACCCTTAGTTGCTGAGTTCATGAGCCCCAAAAAGTGTCACTTTCAGTTTTATAGTGGGTAATATTATCCCAAAAAGTGTAAAGTGTATTCACTCAGCTACTAAGATAATAAGGAATGTAACAGAATTCCCACGGTCCAGGTTCATTAAGGTAATGCAGGAGAAATACTAGGTTCCCGAGTAGCCCCTTTATAGTAAGGGTACCCTTCTTCCTACTATTCGGCTTCAATAAGCGGACCCTAAAACAAAAATGACAAAAGGGTACTACTCAGGAACCTAGTATATCATCAACCGTAGGGATATTTCGCGGGCTCACCCTACGGAATACTATTACCAATCGTCAAGGCTCTTGCGACTTAAACCCCAAACCCTATACCCTAAACTCTCAACCCTATACCAGAAAGCCTAAACCTTAAACCCTATTCCGAAAACTCCACAGACCCAAAAAAAATCCTCAACCAGAATTCATGAACCCTGCTCTTTTCCCTGCGCTCAACTAGCCCCTATGAAGATCAGACCCTACCTCTCACAAAAGCCACCCTGTCACAGTACCTCATAATGCTTTAAAATACAGTCTCGGACATCATAGATAGTAAGCTAGTATACGATAGTATACAAGTACCACATACCTGTCTTCTCTACTACAGTGCCGCAATCAGCACGGACTCTTAAAGCCCTAAGACATCCTTTGCGCAATGTTCTGCAATCATAGCTGCACTCATACTGCATACTAAAGGCGCGAACGGGAAATCTCCCCGAGACCAAGACCCAAGACAACCCAGAGGTTCAACCAGGAGCCCGTACTGATACTGTATGCTGCTGGACTTCGAGACCAAGAATCAAGACAACCCGGAGGTTCAACCAGGAGCGCGTACATGCCGCTGATATTGTATGCTGTTGGACTTGAGTTGGCCCTTCTGCTTCCTGCCTTGTTCTGCCAAGCTTTACGTCTCAACGAAAGGACTGCTGGCAATACGTATGTATGTAGGTATGTATGCATGTATGTATGAACGATATGGTACGGTAAGGTACGGCATGGTACGGCATGGTACGGTGTGGTACGGTATGGTACGGTATGGTATGCATGGTATGCATGGTATGTATGGTATATACGGTATACATATATATATATATGGCATGTATGGTACGTATGGTACGTATGGTATGTATGATATGTATGATATGTATGTATGTATGTATGTATGTATGTATGTGTGTATGTATGTATGTATGTATGTGGCTATGGGCATATGCGGGTATGTGTATGTGCATGTGTATGTGGTGTGTGCATGTATGTGTATGTGTATGCGTATATATGTATACACTGATATATTGCATGCATGCATGCATGCATGCACTCTAAACTTAAACTCCAACCCCAGACCCTAAATCCTAAACAATACTACACAATAGCCTGGCCTATTCGGTCTAAACTGTGGGGCGTTATGCCCTGCCTGGCCCTCCTCAACCAGCAGCTCACGCATTTGGACATTGGTCCTGAAGGCTGGACTTGTTTGCACGGTTTAGGTTTAGGATGGATTGAGGGTTGAGAAGGATGAGAAAGGCCTGGATTCCTGGATTTGGTTTGTTGTTGCGCTTTAGAGTTCAGCGTAAATGCAATGCAGGCAGGAACGTTGGCCGTGCAGTGCACGGGTGCAGGGTGAGGGTCTAGGCACCAACAGGCGGTAACCACCCTGAACTCCAAACACCCACATCCCAAACTCCTACACCCCAACACTCAAACCCTCTAACACTCGGGTTTAGGGTTTTAGGTTTAGGGTTTAGAACCCTAAACCCTAAACCCTAAACCCCGAAAGTCCTAATAGAGACAGGCTTGCCCTCGACGAAGCGTGCATTGCCTGCAGGGCGAAGATTAGCATCAGCGGTTCAGCAGTCAATTTTGCGGCTGGGGTTCCAAACCGAAGCTGCTGCTGCTGCTACTACTACTACTACGACTACTACTACGAATACTGCTTCTTCTTCTACTACTACTACCACTAATTCTTCTACTACCACTTCTTCCTACTACTGCTGCTACTGCAACTGCTGCTGCTACTGCTACTGTTACTGCTACTGCTACTGCTACTGCTACTGCTACTGCTATCCCTGCAGCTGCTGCTACTGCTACTGCTGCTGCTGCTGCTACCATTGCTACCACTGCTCCGACTGCTATCACTTCTACCACTGCTATCATAATGACGATCATGATGCTGATGAGGAGGATAAGAATGATGATGATGCTGTTGTTGATGATGATGATGCTGATGATGAGAGAGGGAGCTGGAAAACGACGACGTGCACAGTCGCTATGATGCGTCGACCGTGAATCTCGCAGTTAACGCTTCGCTATCGTTGTCATCATGACTTTCCTCAGCATCAAGGCCGACGTCGTCACCGTTGCCGCAACAGTTTCCGTACAATGTTGCCGTCGCCACTATCAGCAGTTCTGGAGATCACCACACCGCCATCATCATCATCGTCATCACCTCATCCGTGGCCTGTCAGTCTCATACTGGAACAGCAAACAATATCCAAGTACGGGAGCGGCTACTATACACGTGAGACAATCGTCATGCAACTCAATCCCCAACCCACCTAGGTCCTGAAGCCCAAACTCTGAAGCCTCTTAAGATTAAACTATGTTCTTACCATGGCCCACGCTTCAATGAACAAGATCTTACCATGGATTGAAGTTTAATGAATATGTAACATGTTATGAACCCTTCTTGGTCAAAGTGGGGAACCCGAAGGACCCCTCGAAGCCTTGACAAAACCCGATCACATCCCGCTGTTGGAACCCTTACAACACAGGGCCCTTCAACCCTGCAAACCCGGTTTTCTAAACAACCATAAACCAGTAAAACAAAGAGCATGACGCCTTTACTTACGGGGTATTAACCACCCATCAAAAAAAGAAAGAGAAAGACCACACGGGCCGTATGACACCTTTACTTACGGGGTAATATAGCGGCCTTCGTAATTACCAATACTATGTTGGGGGTTCCTTATTATAAGTATAGTTATAATTGGCCCCAAAAACCTATTCTAATTATTGAGGGCCCTATGAAACCACCTAAAAAAAAGAGAAAGACTACGTCTGACACCTTCACTTACGGGGTATTCATTATTCGGGCTCGATTTTAGCAATAAGGAAATTAACAACTATCCCAAATCGATACCTAGCTTAGTACTGACATTCATAATCTTAAGCAATAAAGGAAGTTAGCACTATTTGTCCTTAAGCCGGTCCCTAAGCCCCAAAAAAACTAAACCGTTGGGGTCTACTTACGGGGTCTTGGGCTCCCTGGGCGCTCGCTCAGGTCTCCAGCCTTCCTTCAGGAGCTTCAGAGCCTGCGGTTTAGGGGTTGAAAGCTTAGGGTTTAGGGTTTAAAACCCGTTTAAGGGTTTAGGTGACACTGGCAAAGTATATACCTTACAAAGATATGAAATTCAAGGGTGGACGTTGGCGTTGCAAATTTACAGTGTCCTTGAAATTTTGCAACGGTTTAAGGGTTTAGGGTTTAAGGGTTTAGGGTTCAGGTTAGGGTTTAGGGTATAGGGTTTAGTTTAGGTTTGAGAGGGTCAAAGTCGACCACCTTAAACCCAAAATGACATACCTTTTCAAGGACGTCTGTATGGAGATTTCCGAAAATAGGGGACCCTATAGTGTAGTACCCGAAAGAGTAGGATCCTTATTATAAGCACTCCCAAATAAGGTACCCCTTATTTTCGGAAACCCCCATGTGGAGATCAGAATAAGGGTCGGGCTGGAGTTTTAGGTCTTGGGGCTTGGGTTCGCTTTAGCCTTCTTGAGGGTTTAGGGTTTAGGGGTTAGGGGTTTAGGGGTTTAGGGGTTTAGGGGTTTATGGTTTAGGGTTTAGGGTTAAGAGATGCAAATAATGGATGAGCAGAACCACCAGAATCGCGAGCACAGAGAAATCACCCACAGAATCAAAAAAGAAGGCCAATCCCGAGCAGAACCATAGTCATCAAATGCGCCACATAAGGGTTTAGGGCCTGATTAATGCCTCACGTTCATACTGTTGATGGACAAAATCCTGCATTACCTTAAGGTCCCTAAACTATGGGAATTATGGTATAGTTCTTATAATGGGTAATGCAGGATTTTGTCCATCAACCGTAAAACCCCAAACGTCCAAGAAGCTCGGAAGCCCAAACATGAAGCTCCGAAGCCATGTGAAGTCTACGTCTCCACGACACCTTCCCTACGACTCGCGGTTTAGGGGTTTAGGGTTTAGGGTTTAGGGGGGCCTTATGAACCTAAATAGGATGCCGGTGTGCATTATACTTCTCACTGCCGAACATAGTGTTCGCAGCAAGGAAGACGGAACCGTTTGACCCAGTGACCACTGTAAACCCTGAACACTAAATGCCAAGCCCTAAACCCCATGCCCTACCAAAAGTCTCCATTGTAATTAGTTCCTTGTTGGCCCCCCCCTTGTAGAATCCTAAACATATATTGGTTAAACCAAAACAGGAAAAGGGAACTACAATGAAGACTATACGTCACCCTTATAGAAACCTTAATTATGGTATTGTTATAGCTACAGTAGAATATACCCCCAAAGCCCTATTCTACCTACTAAGGCCCGAGACTATAGGTAACACCCGACCCTAAACCGCGAGAAACCTTGCTGGGCTCCACGTCGCCGGTCTTGGTGGTGCGAACTCCTCCCTGGCATTCAGGGTTCGTGAGGTGGCTTCCGATAGTTTGGGGTTTGCAACTGCGCAGTTTTACAGGGTCCAGGGTCCAGGTATTAAGCTTTAAGGAGGGCTTAAGCTTGTTCCTTTTATGTGCATGTTCAAGGGCTGAGGCCGTCCGTCGCAGTCGGTGTTCTTGTGCGCAAAAGCTATCGACACTGGCTAGCTACGGCAGCTACGGCTAGTTATGATATAAGGGCCAAGGGTTTTTATGTGGGAGCTTAGGGCTGTGGTTTTGGCATTTAGGAACGAGCCCTAAACCCTGCCATAAACCCCCAGTCGTTGTTGGTGTTGAGGAGCTCTCGGCGTTGGAGGGCCGTTGGGGTCTATATAGGGTATGGTTTATATTGCTAGTATCCCCATAATAACACCCAATATATATATATATATATATATATACACTCACCAATATTCAGAAGGAGGCCTATCTACCCTCACCAAAACGGTAACATAAACCCTACTTCATATCCTTAGGGTCTATATGGCTGGTTGTCAAAATGATGGTCCCTTTTGGGGTACCCTAAATAATAGGTGCCGTATTATAATAGGGACCCAAAAAGGGACCATAATTTTGACAACCACCCAAATCGTACCCTAAACCCTAAACCCTAAACCCCTAAACCCCTAAACCCTAAACCCCTACAGCCCTAAACCCTAAACCCCTAAACCCTAAACCCTAAACCCCTAAACCCCTAAACCCTAAACCACCCATATCCTTAGGCCTTCCGGCCCGCAGTGTTTGAGGATGACCGGGCTCTAGCATCCAGGCTGCTGCGTCTGAGTCTATGCGCGCATGTGATGTAGGGGCCTTAATTAATGAGAATAGGGTTGTGGGGCCCATTATACGAGAATTGCAATAAGAACCCGATTGAGCTGGTCGACCTCCTCTCTTGACACTTTGCGGGCCAGGGCTATCTTTCCAGAATTTCAGGCTTGGAGTGAGAGATTCGGCTTCAGGATGTAATCTCTCTCGAATTTGGGAGTTTTCGGACTTGTTTCAACAACTGTAGGGCAAACGATTTAGGGCCTAGAGCCCGTTTCGTATTGAAAACATGGGGGGGCCAGAGGGCCATCTTTAGAGTTTATTTCGGGTTTAGGGTTCTGTTCTGGGGTTTCAAGAGTCACTTTGAGAAGCCCAGGGTCTTCGACTTGAAGTGATGGTTCAGGGTCTAGCGCTCTGCGGCTGTTAATCTTTTTTTTAACCTCCCGGGCTCAGAGAGTGAGTTGAGGGTTGAGGGCTCCAAGGTTTTGAGGGCTCCCACGGTTTTGGGCTCGTTGTATCGAAGGCTCCAAAAGCGACATCCTGAACCTCCAAAGCCTTGAATTGAAAGAGTCGCATATCCTGGCAGACACGCTGCCTAATGTAGGAACCTGATTAAGAAACCCTGGCCCTATAGCCCCAATATATTAGGATTCATTTAAGGGACCCCAATAAAGACCCAAGGTTTGTTAATCAGGTTCCTATATTAGAGAAACCCCTGAATTGAGTGGGGACACCCCTCGAACTACGGCATGGATGATTGACCGCTGAATCACGGGAAAAAAAGCCTTGGCTAAGGGACAGTGATAATGGAGTCCAGAACTATGGCAGGGGATATTATTGGAGTCCATGTGTATGTCGAACTCAGGCTGTGGCAGGATAGCTGCCGCCTGAAGTGCAGAAGGCAAGGTCAGGCATCCTTTCTCTAAGCCCCAAACCCTATCCAACCGTGGTTGTTTTCGCCTTGGGTTACGAGCTAGGGGCTGAGGTGTAGGAACATGAACTTCGGGTGGACTAGCGTAAAACAAGCTTGTCTTTCAACCCACCTGCGAGCCCAAAAAACCTTCCATGGAGGCCTGAATGGTGAAAATCATGGAGCACATCACACCGCTGATGTCATTAATTTCAACAAGGATCCCTGAGGAAGAGCAGTTCTAATTATTCAGGTCCCCATCGTAGACCCTCAGCGCGTGACCCACAACTCTGGGTGTTGGATCCTCGGGGATTAACTCGAGGTTCTTGTGCTGCAAAGGCTACTTTACACTGATTGAATTGAAGGACACCCTAACCCCATAACTTAACAGGACATCTTAGATTGTAAGCTTACTTGGACATGAGGGGTATAGGGTAGAGCATGAGGGCTTCTTTGCGGTTCTTTTTGTTCGAGAGTGATGTACATTGTTGGTGAATCAAGTGGAGGCCCTAATGCTGAGAACTAACAAAGGGGCCAGAACCTTTAGAATAGGGTTTTGGGGTATATTATAGCATTGTAACTATAGTAAGGGCAATCAAGAAACCACGAGGAATGCTTTACTATTTATTTCGACTTCTACATTATCCACTTGCGTTTACCCACATACTCACTCCATGGTGACCAACACATAGCATAGGCTCTAGCACTTTGGAACCACTTACACCGAGCTCGATTGAATACCCTAAACCCTAGACCCTATACAACCTCAACCCCCTAAACCCTAAACCCACGCCTTATGTAGATCCTACTACAAGATTTCTTCGCCGACCCTAAACCCCGTTTGACAGAGTGTCGTGTTTCTTTTGAGGCTCGGGGAAGACCAATCTTCGAAGCTTTCTCCACTCATGCACGGTTCAGGGTCCAGTGTGCTGGGTTTAGGGCGCAGGGTTCTGGGTTTAGGGTTTATGGCTAACTAAACCTTTGAAAGTAGGTAAAATAACGGACCAATACCTAAAACCGGCTATTATTCTACATAACTTTGCTTTAAGGGTTCCATTTAAAGGGTCCACAAGGGTTCTTTTGGTGTCCAGGTAAGGTTCCGGGAGCCCTTTAGGCTGAGGCCTTTGGATGGGCGCCGACGAAAGATGGAATCGCAGCCTGCAGTTGGCTAGCTTGGCGCCACTAAGGGTTCCTTTAAAGGGATCCTTAAAAAGGGTCCTATCAGGGTTATAGGGTTCCTTTTAAAGGGGGGTCTATAAGGGATCTATAGCAGGGTTCTATAATTTAGGGGCCTTAATTTAACAGTTAGAATAGGGGAAAGGAGTCTGTAAGGACTACTATAAGGGCTGAATACAGAGGCCTTAGCCATTAGAACAGGGTTTTGGGGCATATTATACTATATAATTTAGAATAAGGAACCCCCAAAACAGTATAGGTAATTATCAAGCCCCCTATATTCGACCCGAAAACATGGTACTTGTTGGTTGCCTTCGTTTCTTCTTTTCGGATCCTAACCGGAAAGTCGTCTAGTTAATGTATTCCTATGTGGATGTTCAATATTGCCTATAGTCTCTGTTGTTCCCTTTTGGGGTTACCTTATAGGATCCAAAACGTAATATAAATTGAACCGAAAAAGTACAACTACAATGGAGACTAAAGGTCGCCTGAGACCTCCAACCAGACGGATCCGAATCTACATGGGAGTCAGTTGAACATCATCATCATCAAAAACCGGGTTCTTTTCAAGGGCTCTTAAAAAGGATACATAATCAAAAACAGGGTTCCTTTAAAGGGTTCTTAAAAACGATACTACAAGGATTACTATAATAAGGGCTTTCAGGTGGACTTTTGTAGGTTCAGGCCCTTTGGAAAAATCATTCGCCAAAGACTGGTGTCCCAAACCCCAATCTAAATCCGATGGCCCTGAAACGCAAAGGCCAAAGAAACCTGAACTATATAATGGTAGTCGGGTCGGATAGGGTCATCGGTTGCTGCCCTCCCCAAAGAAAGCAATCCGCAAAAAAAATAGAATAAAAACAAAGGAAGGTGTGGAGGGCTGTATTTCAAGGCTTTGGGTTGAGCTTGTGTTTTGGGATGTAGGGTTTTGGGTTCAGGGTTTGGAGTTGAGGTCTTTGTTGTTTATCGGTCTAGCCTCCTGGGTTTCGGTGGGAAGGCTTGCGGAATGCCTGCAAGTCAGCATCCAGATCTATGTCTTTCGTTTTGAGCCCTGGTTAAGGGTTTGGGGGTTTAGAGCCTACCTAAAGTCTCCATTGTTGTCCCTTTGGGGGCTACCTTATAGGATCTTATACACAATATTGGTTAAACCGAACAAGAAACTAACTACAACGGAGACTACGGTCAGGATCTAGGTTGTAGGTTGATTTGGGTCTAGAGGCGTTAAAATAAGAACCTACAAAAATAAGTCGGGTATGGTTGTCTAACGTATGGTTTAGGTCGATTTGAGGAACACAAGTCTTGGTGCAACATAAAGTGACCCTACACCCTCAGCTGCACGAGCGAAACCTCGTGTATCTACAATCCGGAAACCCCAAACCGAAATCCTATGCGGCTCCCTGTTTAGGTTCCCCAAAACCCCAACCCTACACCCCAAACCGCCAGGCCAGACCCCTATATAATTTGAAGCGTTTGAGATTTTGGACAATGTGGAACCCTTTAACCCGGAACTCACGCGAGCGCATGAGGTCCCAATGGGTCCGAGGGAAAGAGAGTTCTGGGCTTTAGGGCCGTACGGACGGTCTGGGAGGATTTCGGTGAGGAGACGAAAGCAGTCGCCGTTCGGGGTTCACATTCATGGTTGATAGGGCTCTTCTAGATTTTTCTTCCAAACACCTGACACCCCCCCTAACCGTAAGTGCACCCTTTCTCCTATGGCAAACGAGTACTACATACTGGGAGAGTGCAAAATCTGCATATGCCAGGTTAACAGAACCTAGATACCCCACACACATCTGCCCCCTATAGTGAACTTTTGACCCGAAGCGCTTCAGGCGGCCCTAAGCTATACTTCTTGCGTTCGAGAGGCTGGCCATGACCTCAGCACGCAGGAGCCAGGACCTAAACCCCAAAGCCTCCCAGGGTTTAGGGTTTAGGGGTCTAGGATTGTTGTAGGGTTTTAGGGTTTAGGGGTTTAGGGGTTTAGGATTTAGGATTTAGGGTTGTAGGGTTTAGGGCTCGTCAGCTCAAACCCTACAAAACCCCAACCTTGAACCCTCCGTGAGGGCCCTGAAAAGAGCTTCATGGATCCATCCTCGAAGCCCTAATGCTTGCAAGACTGAAGGTCTTTAGGATTTGGTTTGCTTTAGGGTATGCTTGAAGGTTTGGGGGGGCATCAGGGGATCCGAAACCATAAATCCCGTGCTAGGGATGATATTTTGGAGTAGCGAGCGATAGAAGCGAGATTCCTCGCCGCCGCTGAGCGCCAGGCGGAAAGGAGATAAGGGCTAAAGGCAACAGGGCTTGAGAACTTAATGCTGCGGAGAAAGAGACGGCCGACTGTGCAACGTGACTCAGTTCGAAGAAGGCCAGCAGCAGCAGCAGCGACGACGACGACGACCGCAGCCGCCACCACCGCCAACAACAATGACGACGACTACAGCTACGAGTACGGCCACTTCAACTACAACTTCCAGTTCGCCGACGACGACGACGACTACTACTACTACTATACTACTACTACTACTACTACTACTACTACTACTACTACTCCTGCTACTACGACTACTACTACTACTACTACTACTACTACTACTACTACTACTACTACTTCTACTGCTACTACTACTGCTACTGCTACTACTACCACAACTACTCCACCGCCGCCACCACTGCCAACACCACCCCCATCACCACAACCAACACAGCCACAACAGTCACAACGACCAAGTCTGTACATGCGATTCACACTATGCTAATTACATACGTGACACTGGTAGCTGCAGAAACTGTCCGCAACAAGAATCATACCGGCAATAACAGGAATCATCATGATGATTATGTGCCTGATAGGAGCATTTGTTACAGTTAAGGGAACGGTACCAATACAGCAGGAGCAAGAACCAGCAATACTTGTGACTATAACAACAATTTCAACAGCAGCCGTTCTGTAAATCCTATGTCACACTGGAATATTGCTGCAAAATGTGCCTGCAATGTTTAATCCTTCCGATTTCTTCCGCTAGCTGTCGAGGTATCCGCCTATGGTCTCCATTGTAGTTCCTTTGTGGGTTAGCTTACAGGATCCTGAATACAATATGGGATAAATCAATCAAGGAACTACAATGGAGACTATAGGCAGGCCCGAAGCCCGTGAGCGCCCTTTTTTTCACATATCTGGCGGGTCTGGAAAATGCGGGCTTAAATGGACGGCACCTCAACCGGCAGAAAAAGAAGCAGCTGCAGGAGCAGAGTGTAAGGCCGAGTGTTCTAGGGCACCAAGTGCACCACCTTCCAGCAGCTAAGGCTCGAGGCTTTACCTGCGTTGTCGATGCTGAGAAGAGTACGAAGGAACACAATGCCAACAAACCCATTTAGCAGTACTGACACCTAGAGGACTACAAAAGCAAGGGGGTGCCCCCAAAACTTCTAGGGCGTAAACTACAGTACTACAACTAGCAGAGTCAAGGACATTCTTCACCATACTAACAGTTCTTGTTCTGTAACTGCGTAGTGCTAGAAGCAGAAGCAGCGCAACAGAAGTAGTGAGAGTAGTGATAGGAATAGCAACAGAGGTAACAGTAGCGGTAGTTGCAGTAGCAGTAGTAGTAATAGTAGCAGTACTGGTGGTGGTAGTAGTAGTAGTTGTTGTAGTAGTAGTAGTAGCAGTAGTAGTAGTTGTTGTAGTAGTAGGAGGAGGAGGAGGCGGAGTAGTCGTCGTCATCGTAGAAGTAGTAGCAGTAGCAGTAGCAGTAGCAGTAGCAGTAGCAGTAGCAGGAGCAGGAGCAGGAGCAGGAGCAGGAGCAGGAGCAGGAGCAGGAGCAGGAGCAGAGCAGTGGAGCAGTGGAGCAGTGGAGCAGTGGAGCAGTGTAGCAGTGTAGCAGTGTAGCAGTGTAGCAGTGTAGCAGTGTAGCAGTGTAGCAGTGTAGCAGTGTAGCAGTGTAGCAGTGTGGCAGTGTGGCAGTGTGGCAGTGTGGCAGTGTGGCAGTGTGGCAGCAGTAGTAGTAGCAGTAGTAGTAGTAGTAGTTGTTGTTGTTGTTTTCGTAGTAGTAGAAGTACTAGTAGTAGTAGTAGTAGTAGCAGGAGTAGTAGTAGTAGTAGTGGTGTAGTCGTCGTCGTAGTAGTAGTAGTAGCAGTAGCAGTAGCAGTACCTGTAGCTGTAGCTGTACCTACGCGGCTGTAGTTGTAGCTGTAGCAGTAGTAGTAGTAGTAGTCGTCGTAGTAGTCGTCGTGGTGGTGGTAGTAGTAGTAGCACTGGCACTGGCACTGTAGTGGGGGTGGATTTTTCCATTATTTCGCTCTGCGTCGGCAACGGTAGCTCTTACAACTTGAAGGCCCTGAAGGAAGCAGTACAGATATAGTGAGTCATTGCAAGGCTTATACGGATAATACAAATTATTCGGTTCATATTAATAGTAGAAAAACGCAGCATTAGCACACGTTGCACATGAATATCAAAGTTGATGTTGACAGTGTTGATGATGACGGCAATATTTTGTTATAGTCCAAACGTGTTCGGCTGTCGCTGTATCTTCCCAGGCGCCCCCTATGCTGAGTATCTCGAGGAGACAGCCACTCTGCTCTATTCCAAGATCTTTGAGTTGAGGGGTCTTTCAGATCATTCCTGGGACCTGCAAAACCCAAAACCCGAAACCTTTAGGGTTTAGGGTTTAGGGTAAGAAAAAATAAAGTTCCTGTAAATTTGTATTTCTATTTATATGACCCAACACTGTCGAGGCCTATATGTTGTAGGGCTGCGGGTTAGGGAATCTGCCATAAGGCCATGATTGGGCTTTAAGGTATGTGGATTTCGGGGTCCCTGAGGATATAATATGTTTCTTTCGAGTTCAGTGTTTGGGGGTTTTTGTTTGTTCCCCTCATCAGGAATTGTGAATTGAACTTACGGGGTATTGGAAGTCCTCTGGGCTTCGGGCTTGGGGCGCTTGAAGGAAATGCTGAAGGATTTGAAACCAAAGCTCAAAACCCAGGGTCTTGAATGAGTGTTGCAGGGTTGGAGCGCGTCTGTGCAGTTGGGAATTCCAAGTTTTGGGCTCAGGTTGTTAAATATAGGGGCCTAAATAATTACCAATACTATTTTGGTGGTTCCTTATTATAATTATAGGAAAAGGGGCCCAAAACCCTATTCTAATTATTAAGGCCCCTATATTTCGCTTGACCCTGATACTCTAAACTCCTAAACCTCAACAGCTTAAACCTTCAACCCTGAACGCTCTAAGCCTGATCGCTAGAAGCCTACACCCAAAGCTGCCGAAGACGCAAAAACCCCACCCTTGCTGTCGAAACCCACACTGCAAAGCACTATGGATGTTAGGGTTTCGGATGAGGGTTTAGGGTATAGTATAAATCTGTATCGAAGCAGAACACTCAGAGTCAAGGAGACAGCGAAGCAATGAAACGTGTTCTTTGATCCTGCGCTAGCAAGTGAAAATGCTCAGCCACAATCACAGTATTTCTTTCCCCTTCTTCAGTTTTCGCACGATGCCCCGGACTTGAGGAAGAGGAGGGGTCTTGCTGTTTAGCGTTTAGGGTTAAGGGTGGGGCTTTAGAATCTTGGCTTCATCCTGGCTTGGTCGTCAAGGGTCTACTTCAAGATTCAGTCATCATGTAACCAGTGTGTGTTGAACCAATTAGTTGCTGTTTCACATGTTCTTTCCTACGCGCATGCTTAACTCCCGGTAGGGCTAAAGCCTACACAACCCACCTTGAACTTCGAAAAACCATAGCCCAAAGCTACCACCAAAGCTCCAAAATCCTAACCCTCGGAAGCCTTAACACCAGATTTACCCAAGCCGTACAATCTCAGAGACTTAGGTTTCAGACGTTTCAGGCTTTCATACTGGTATACTGGTTTGTAAGGACTACGGTTTCATGACGGCTCTACACATTTAGTCGCTTTAATACAGCTTTTGTAGAGCTTCATAACGGTTCTGTATAGGCTGTAATTTCAAGCCAAAACGACACAAATCCCAGGAAGAGGCTTTGGACGTGCATGGGCGTGGGAGGCAAACGGATGCGCACACTGCAGTCCGTCTCCAAACCCCGTCCCCGCCGCCCGTGGCCGACTTCCACATGGACTCCTACGTGAAGCATGTCGCGCAGGCCGAGCCAAGGTTTGGAAGAGGTCCAGGCGTATTGTTTGGCTGTAGGGTTTCGGAATTCTACGAGACCGTGAATCCAAAGAGCCCTGAACGGTAATCCCTCAGGTCTTCTGAAGCTGCTCCGGGCCTGGGGCCCGAGCACGTCTTAGGGTTTAGGGTTTAGGGTTTAGGGCGCTGCGGTATTCCTGCAAGCTCGTGCCCTTCCGATCGCCAGAGCTAGCTGCAGCTTGAGATAGTTTTGGTGAAGTCTGGACAAATGGGAGTTTCCGAAAATAGGGGACCCTAACAGAGAACCCCCAGCTTTTCTACATCCGATCAGTAGACTGGTTCTTGTAGAGATGCACTGATACATGGGTGGTTGTCAAAATTAGGGTCCCTTTTTGGGTACCCTAAATAAAAGGTGCCGAATTATAACAGGGACCCAAAAAGGGACCATAATTTTGACAACCACCCACATGGTAGTAGTACCAGTAGCGACCCTGATGGCAATGTTGTTGTTGCTGCTCCTCCTGGACCTGCCTGCCCCTTCCCCCGGCCCTTCCTACTCCTACTCCTACTCCCTACTCCTACTGTACACTCGTACTCCTGCTCCTGCTGTTCCTGGTCTTACCCCGACCCCAACAACGACAACTACAACTATAACTACGCCAACAACAACAAGAAGAAGAACAAGAACGACCCATGTGGGAGTTTCGGAAAATCAATAGGGGTACCTTATTTGGTGGTCCTTATAATAAGGATCCTACTATTTAGGGTACTATATTAGGGTCCCCTATTTTCGGAAACTCCCATGTGGCTCCACCGGCAGGCCTTCCGTGCAAGCTGGGCCGATCAGAGCGAGGAGACAGATGAGGCCGAACGAGCAGAAATGGTGGGTTTGGGGTTTAGGGTTTAGGGTTTGGGGTTTAGTGTGTTCCCGGCCCTAAACCCTAAGCCATAGGGGATTAGGGTTTTAGGGTTTGGGGTTTAGCTTGCTCCCAAACCCTAAACCCTAAACCATACTCCCTAAAACCCGAAACCCTAGCCCGAACAGGACTAGGCCGTTCGAATCTCGTCAAGCTTGAGGAAATTTGGGTGGGATTTCAGCAAGATTCACGGGGTTCGGCGATTGCTCTTCGTCTCCATCATCGGCACCAGCTTCGTCCTCACTTTCAATGCGCTTGTCAGTATAATCACCCTAAACCCCCTAAACCCTAAACCCCTAAACCCTAAACCCTAAACCCCTAATCCCTAAACCCTAAAACCCTAAACCTCTAAACCCTAAACCCTAAACCCCTAAACCCTAAACCCCTAATCCCTAAACCCTAAAACCCTAAACCTCTAAACCCTAAACCCCTAAACCCTAAACCCCTAAACCCTAAATGATCACCCTCAGGGTTGGCGTTCAGGGCTTAGGGTGATCTTTGACTACGGCTACGTCCCCATCCAGCGGACAGCCTTGCGAGATCTGGCCCAGGCGATGAGGGAGGTTTGCGATAAATCTCCGGTGCCCGTGGTGCTCCTGATGTGGTATGCTGGCGATTCCGCACGCATGGGAAAGACAGCGTCTTGCTTTTGCACCGTGTAAATCCTCCGGATGAGCCCCCCGAGGTTTGGTGGCCTGGCCCAGGCCGGGTTGAAGATGTTGGGGGCCGATGTTTTACCCGGATCCGGACACAGCCAATCAGCGCCGATCACAGCGGATGGAATAGCCATACTTTTACGCTTCGCAAACACCGAAAACCACGTCAACCTGAAATCCGAAATCTTATACTGAAACCCTACAGCCTTAAACCTTAAATTGTTTACGGGTTTAGGGATTTAGGGTTGGGGTTTAGAGTTTAATAAACTTTAAACTTCAAGCTCCAAATCCCTAAACCCTTAAACCCTAAGGGTCCTGCTCCTACTTCTCATCCCTACAAGGTCAGAGCACCCCCTTAGACCAATCCTGTCAGGGTCTTGGGGTTCAGGCTTTCGAGTTTCGGGGCGGTTTAGGGTTTAGGGTGGGGGTTTTGGGAATTGGTTTTTCAGAGTTTGGGGTTTCGCAGTTTGGAGCTTTTCAGTTTGGGGGTTTCAGGGTTTGGCGTTTTCGGGTTTGGGGTTGTAGGGTTTACTGGTTCTTGTTAAATGATTTAATCTAAGTTACCATAATAGGGATCTATAGAAAATAATAGGGTTCCTTATATGAATCAGGGTGTCAGACGTGCCAGGAAGAGGCTTTGGAGGTGCTTGCGCGGGGGAGGTCGATGGAGGCGCACGCAGCAGTGCGTCTCCAGACCCCCTCACCGCAGCCCCAGGTGCGCACTCTCCGGGGTTGCAGGTTTACAGGGTTTCGGGGACAAGATGCGCGTGTCATTAAACTAATTTAAGCCCTACTACCTACAGCCTACTTCGCGTGAAGTTGTTTCACGTGGAGTGAGCCTGGTCTTGAGGATTCTACGTGCAAATTGTCAAGGGTCGGGCGTTTAGGGCTACCCTTGGTGTCTGTGGTTTTGTGCCTTTTGTGGACCCATCTAAAATACCTGCCGCAACCCGGAACAGGTGTATGCATGCCCCTTTTTGAAAGTTAGGTCAGGGGAAATGCAGCGCCGAGCACTAATCATACTTAACGCATGTTACTCGCGATACAAATGTGTAGACATCACTGCAGGGGTGTTCTGCTGGCTGTAATGTTTGATTTAGTCCACCCCAAACCGTAAGCCCTGAACACCAAACTCCAAGCACAGAATCCCTAAGCCTATATCTGAAATCCTAACCGAAGCCCTTAACTTTAAACCCGCAACCCTGAACTTTTCGGAGCTGCAAGACTGTCCCCCCCCGCTTTTGACTGGGTGGTCGAGAAGCCATGGGGCCGAACACAGAGACTCTAAAAGATTGAGGTGTCTCATGTTTAGGATCTTCAGGGTTTGGGGTTTATGATCCTTAGATTTGGAAGGGTTGAATACGGAATGCGGTTTCAGACGGCGTTTGGTATAGGGCTGATTGGCATGAACATGATCGGTACTTTACACAGGGGTCCTTGCAATTCATTACAACAAGGATCATACTGTATTATGGGCTCCTGACGGTTCACACCTTACAAAACCTTGATCAGTTATTTTTGAAACCCTAATTAAACTATTTAGGACGCGGCTCTGAATTCGGGATATCTGGTGAAACCTTATGAGACTCTTTACGGAGGGGCGCTTGCTGAGATTTGGAGTCTCCGGTCTGGGGAGTCTGCATGACGACGGTAAGTTCAAAGCGTTGAGTTGCTGACCAAGCCCCGAAACCCTAAACCCTAAGCGACCGTCATACTCAGGATCCCAACGGTTGAGAGTTGAGGGATCCCAGAAAGATTTCTGGCTTCATGGGTGTAGGGTTTCGGGTATCATGTGTCGAGTCCTGCCTTGAAGTTCTAGGTCGCGGCATTCGAGCATTGAGCCGTGTTCTGGCAATAGGCGTTCTTCTCTTTCTGCAAAGGCCATCCCCGACTTCCACATGGACGCCTACATGAAGAGCGTTGCACAGGCCGTGCTAATCTAAGACCTCTGTATGGGACCATGTGATAGAACCATTAAGGAACTCTTGTTCTATAACCCTTATAGAACCCTTGTTAAGGGCAGTAAGTTCCTCCGCGCTGTTCAAGACATGTTGCTGGACTAGCGGTCAAAGTCGTATTCAAGAAGAGACTAGGCCCTAAACGCCAAAGTGCGCACAAAAAGGTGACAAATGGGATGTGTGAGTCCTGAACATCCTCATCTCAAGAACTGAAACCCGACAACGTTGATCGAATCATCGTGCGGAGAACTTGCCGAAACCTAGATATCCTGATACCTACGCCCTAAAGCCCCGAATCCCCAAACCCGAAAACCCCTAAAGCCACATACAAAAACTAAAAACCTAAAGCCACATAAAGTTTTGAAAACCTTAAACCCTAAGCCCTAAAACCCTAAACCCGAAAAACAAAACAAAAAAGGAAGCTCCCCAAAGCATGACCGGACAGCAACAGGCTTTTCGTGAGAGCTGGGCTGATCAGAGCGAAGAGACGACGGAGGTCTCATGCTTAGATTTGTTTAGGGTTCAGGGTTTAGGGTTCTTTAAAGGGAACCTAGGTTTCCTTTCAGGGTTTAGGGTTTCGGGTTTAGGGGTTTTGGGGTTTTGGGGTTTAGGGTCTAGGCTTTTAGGGTAGGGGTTTAGGGGTTTAGGGTTTAGGGTAGGAGAATATACCTAGACTGCAGGGGCCGAGAATTATACCCATTTTAACTCTTTGGGCCCTTCATTGCAGAGGCCGAGTCGCCTGGGGAGGCTGATTCCCCTGCAGATTCGGATCAGAAGCCCATGCTGCGCCTGGGGCTTCACCTGGTTTTAGGGTTCAGGGTTTAGGGTCTCGGGTTCAGGGTTTAGGGTTCTAATTAAACTCGAAACATATTAGAGGATCATGGGACTTCGTAAGTAGGTTATAACTGGGGTTATAAGTCTCCTAAGTGGGGTCATCTTAACTGCTTCACCCGCTTCGGAGTTTTCAGTTCTAAACATATTGGTGAAAATATGTGTTCCCAATATGTCTAGGGCTTCACCTGGTTTAGAGTTTGGGTTTCTAGAGTTCAGGGTTAAGGGACTAGGGTTTGTTGTTTAGGGTCTAGGGAACATGGTTGAGAAATAAAATAGGGTTTGGGGTGTAGGGTTTAGGGTTTAGGGCTGACTGCGCCAGGGGTGGTATTGCAACTTGCATATTCTTGGTGAAGTGTAGGCTTAGGGCCTGCATATAATCTAGCGCCTCGGGCTCCCAAGCTTGGAAACAAGGAAGAGGGTTTAGAGTTGAGTTTCTTCGTTCAGTCTTCTGCATAGTATACTAATATAATCTTCGCCAAACCCTAAATCCTAAACCGCTCTTGGCACAGCATAATCCATGCTGGACGCTGGGTTCTAAGGCAACTTCATAGACATCCCTCGAAGCCCTATATTATATGTCACTATATGAAATCCTACTAGGCGCTACATAGTTTATAAGAAACCGATCTCTGAAGAGCCCATTTAAGTTTAAAACCCGACCTGAAACCTCAAACCCTGAACCTTGAACCCTACACCCTAACTTAAAACCCTAGACCTTAAACTCTAAACCCAAACCCCAAATCCCAAACTTAAGACCCTAAAATTAAAGCAGACCTTAGACCCTAAACCTTAAACTCTAATCCCCGAAACACAAAGTCTTAAACCTAGAACCCTCAAACCTACCTAACCCCTTTAGTATACCCTAAATACCCACTATTCAAGACCAGCAGAGCTCTATTAAAGGGCCCTTGGGGGGTCCCGACAGACCCCGAGCTCTAAACCCAGTGCCCAGAGACTCCAATATTCAATTCCTTGCTTAAGGAATATTCCTTAAATCAGACGAGGGATCCTACCATGACTTAAGGAATACTCCTTGATTCAAGGATGTTGGAGTCCCCTAAACCCTCAACCCTGTAGATCCCTTATAGACCCCTGAAAGGAACCCTAGGTATTCCTCAATTAAGGGATATTGGAGTCTCCTAAACCCTAAACCCTAAACCCTAAACGAGAAGAGCTCAGGTATCCCTTGTGCGCGTCCTTCGGCTCCCGAGGCTTGGACAACGGGAGCGGATGTTTGCGGGGGCTTGGGTTTAGGGGGTGTAAGGGGGTGTAAGGGGGTGTAAGGGGGTTTAGGGGGTTTAGGGTTTAGGGTTGGTTTTGTGTGTGTGTGCGCTGTTTGTTCTGTGGTTTGATTCTTTTTTTGAACGGTTTTATGCAGAGGCTTGTGGCGCAGAAGTCTAGGTTTAGGGCCATTAGGCCTTGGGGAGCTTGCGGTTTAGACTGGACGTCATGGGCTGTTGTTGAGCAGAGCTGCTTTGACGGCCGGGGGACTTAGCAAGTAGTTCTTTAAGTATCATTACTCTAGTTGGGATCCCTTTTGGGGCACTTATAACTCTACTTATTACCTACCTACTAAGTCCCCTGAGCCTGCGTCCAAGTGTATTCCGGAGGTTTTCTTGGGGAGTTTCGGATCCCTTCGGGGCTTCACCGAGTCCCTGGCCACTTACAATAGTGGCCTTAATAATTACCAATACTATTTTGGCGGTTCCTTATTATCATTATAGTATGATATACCTCCAAACCCCATTTTGATTCTTAAGGCTTTTACTCTTGTATTGCATAAGAAGAAGTTACATCCAGCTGCCCGGAGGCCTTCCGGACTCCAACCTTCCCCGGCACTCACGCGAAGAAGTTTGGTAGACAACTGCCCTTAATCCATTGGCCAGTACATTATCAAATTGCGCCAGAGGCATCAAAACCGCTGCCTGAACCTCCTTTCTCTCTAACAGCCCGTTCTGCCTTTTCCGACCTCCGTGGCAGGACATCCCTTCTCATGCAACCCTGCTTGCAGCTGGGCCAGATTATGAGATTTGACGCGAGTCTTTTGACGGTGCACCCAGAACTCCCTCCCTGGTGCTTAGTAGGGAATGTAGGGAATGGATCCCTATGATAGTCCCTTAAGGGACCTTTATAGTAGTCCGTATAACCCATTCCCCCATTCCCTACTAAGAACCAGAGAGAGAATCCTGACCCTTGCACCTCGGATTTTGTTGCCTTCACATATCTCCCAGAAGTGTGCTGCACGTTGGCTTCTCGTAACTGGGAATTCGAGACGTTGCGGGAGAGCGAAAAGAACCTTCAACACCCGCTCTCCATCACCAGGACTCAGCATCGCATCAAACTCAATCGATGCTATAGACAGTCCCTCCACTGTAATCTCTAAAAACTTCGACTGGGGCCAGGATATTTTTCAAGATACTTACTAAGAGCCCTAAGGAGTAACATTGGACAATTCCCGACCCCTTCATTAGATTTCAGAAGCATGTGGCCAAGGCAAGTATGCCACGAAGGGCAAGGGCTGCAAGGACGGAGCCGACTGCAGCTCGGGCAACCCTATGTCGGGTTTAGGATTGAGGGTTTAGCGTTGACTGTTTAGAGTTTAAGGTTTGAGTAGGTTTAAGGTTTAGGGGTTGGGGTCTAGGGCCGTTAGAGTTGCGCATTGCTGCAGTAAGGGTTTTGCTCTGCCTGAAGCCTTAGCCGTAGCCCTGAGCCTTACACTTTGAACCATGAGCCGCACGCCCTCAACCCTAAACCCTAGACCGTAAACCCTGAAGCCTAAACGCTAGACCCTAGACCCTAGACCCTAAACCAAAAGCCTTAAACCAAAAACCCTAAACCCTCAGCCGCGGATGGAAGAAGCTTTGGCTTCAGTTCGCTTTCTGTGTGCTTTTGTAGACGCGAGTATCCCTCAGTCAACCGTCCCTCTTAGGATTTTGGGGTTTAGAGTTTTAGGGTATAGGATTATAGGGTTCAGGGTTTAGGGTTTAGGGTCCCTCCTTCAACAAAGGCCCGACTCTGGCTTAAGAGAATACTCAGAACAGGTTTTAAATTAAGAGATATTGGAGTCTGTTCCCGAAACCCTAAGCGCGAACCCCGAGACCCCTAAACCCTAAACCCTATACACCCTATGAATCCTATAAGCCCTATGAAGACCCTACAAACCCTAAACCCTAAGCGAACTCTCAGGTGACCACTGCCACCTCTGCACATGGAAGAAGTCTGTCGCCCAGAATCGCCGCACCCGTCCTGTCGGACGCCCTCGCAAGCCAAGGTCGCAGCAACAGCTTTTTGTTGTTTTTTTTGAGGGTAGTATGGGGGTTCAGTAAGGCTTTTTACTTTTATGATGGTTTAGGGTTTTTGGGGGCTCCCAAAAAAGGACATGAGCATAAGCATGCTACAAGGACATCCCTGTCAGTCCCTATCCCATTGGCCTTCATAAATTATCAGGGGTTTTATGTTGGGATATCTCTACCTAATTTTTGCTTGCGTGTTTTTCCAGCCCTGGTTTTGTAAGCTGTTTGTAAGATCTCATAAGGGCTTAGGATTTAGAGTGTAGGGCTTGGGATTTGGGTTGGTGGAGGGGCTGAGGTGTTGAAGTATTCAGGGAATTGGTTTTGTTACTTTCCGGTTGCTGCAGATGTATGATGACGGCGACGATGAAGATGCTGCTGCTGTTGCTGCTGCCGCTGTTGTTGATGATGTTGTTGTTGATGGTGATTCTGGTGAGTTTGATTATTGCTTGAGGTTTCTGCCTTCTGCATACGCTTCAACGAGACACCCGGGCAACGCCGTCAGCTCTGCCCAACAACAACTATGCCCGCATTCGGAGCCCTCATCGCTGAATCCTACACCATAAAATCTCGAGCAGTAAACTCTAACTAATCATCCCAAGAACCCACACCCTAAACCCGAAACCCCAGCGCCCAGAACCCTAAACTCTATTCATTTTGGCATCGTGTGGCTCGTTGCTCTCAATCTGAAGCCCAAAGATGGAGTAAGCGATAATGTGCAATGGGGGGTATGATTTCTACGGTTGGTTGCAGCAGCAATCTTGCAAACTGCTTCGTCTGCGGCACCGGCAAGCTCAGCCGACAGCCAGGCAGAGCCGCGGCGATCCGTGAGATTCGAGGCCGCATGCGCGAACGCTTGTTATTCGGAGCTTTGAGCGTAAGAGTCAGGTGTATCCGAGTGCGGTTCAGAACCTAACTTAATAGGCATTCAGAACTGGGTATAATCAGGGAGAAGATTTAAGGGTTCAGGGATTCAAGGTTTAGGACTGGGCGGACCTTGGTGAACACCGTGGTGTCGCTATCCTAAAATGTCCTTGTTCATCATCATCGTATTCAACCTCATAAGAAGAATCGCGATAACAACTATCCACTGCAAGATCATTCTCGTTATCCCTGAACCCAAGACCCCAAATTGCGAGAACAGGGGGACAAGCCGCAGGTGGGCTGCAGGGTCGCCAACGACACGTTCTGGGCGCCTGATACCGCGTCGGTCTGCAAGTGCCAAGAGTTTTGGGGAGACCCCTGATCATCGAAATGGCTTGGGGTCAAGCTTCAAACCCTAAACCCTAAACCCTCCACCCTAAACCCCAAACCCTAAACCCTAAACCCTGAAAAAGCCATGCCTCTAAGTTAGTACCATGCGATTCCGGCCTCAGCGCCTACCTCCATAAGGCCCCATGCCGAACTCTCGGCCGGAATCCTAGACCCAGTAGCCCCTAATACCTAGTAACCCCTACCTGAACCTCCTACTTTATTTAGGTTCCTATTAAAAAGCCTATTATGGAATTTATAGGGGCCCTACAAAAAAGTAGGTTCTGGTGGGTTAAGGTAATCCTAATCCCAACATCCTGAACCCCGACCCTAAAGCAATAAAGAATCGAAGCGTTCGAGCCTATGGCAGGGGTACATCACTTCAGGGCGTCAGATTGCTGCGGATATGTCTTTAAGGCTTCTAAAGCCCTCACCGGTTGTCCTGCAATACTAAGCCGCTCAACACACTTGCTACTACCCTATAAGCTTACAAGCCCTGGGCCCTTTTCTTAGACTTTTGCTTTTGTGAATCCTCGGCCCGTTTAAACTCTAGCCCTTTCGGGCCCGGAGCCATAATCCCTTGGAAAGCGGTTAGGGATGGTTTCAGAGCATGTCAGGCTTTATCTGTTTAAGGTTCAGCTTGAAGGCGTTGGGCCCTCAGCCACAAACCCTAAAGCAGAACGAAGGACTTGTAACCTTGAACCTAAAAACCGTATAGCCACAGTATACTCAAAGGCTCATGGGACTTAGTAACTAAGGTTATAAGTCGGTTATAACTAGGATAACCCGCACTCAGGGGACTTATAACCCCAATTATCACCGACTTACCAAGTCCCATGATCCTTTACGCAGCCTTACAGAACCCTTAACCGGGCTTTGGAGTACCATACTTTAATACTTTGTTTCTTAAAGGAACCCTTATGAAATAAAAGTTTATACTTTTTTCTCTCTGGTTACTTAAAAGCCCGGTTACGGAACCGTCAGTCTGGGCCCCTTGTGGAACCTAAACCCTGAACGCTCCAAAAAAGAAGCCGAAATAGTCTCCAATGTTATTCCTCAAGATTCTAGATATATTTAATATGATTGGGCCCCCAAAATCCTGTTTAGTTACTAAGGTTACTAAGGCGCCTATAGAAGACCCTAGACTCTAAACCCTGATAAGGAATTCTCGCTGTACCTTCAGTTGGAAATGGGTCCTCAAAAAAGATAAATCAACCCCTTGCCTTTTCTGCTTCTTCGATGGATGGTCCGCTTCCCAATCTGGTGCAGGGCTGCCTCCGGGAGAGCTTTCACACTTTCCGTTTCGGGCGCGATTTCGGGTTTAGGGTATAGGGAGCTCTTACACTTCCGTTTTGGGGTTAGGGTTCGAAACTATTCGAAACCCTAAAGCCGAAACCCCAAGTCCGGACCAACCCTCAGCCCCAATCGAAGTCCGAACCCGGTTCAATTCGAGTTCAGAAGTTTTTTGTTTTAGGGTTTTTCAGAAGTTTAGGGTTACAGCCTCGGAAGTTTAGGGTATCGGGCCTTCAGGGTGAAGGGGGACATCAGGGTGACGGTCTTGCGGAGATGAGCGTTTTTAGGCCCTTGATGGGCTGAATGGGTTTAGGGTTTGATGGGGGTGATGGCCGGAACATATTGCGGCCGTCGAATAGCGCGACTGTGCTGACGAAGAACGAGACTGACGACGGTAGGTCCCGTGAATTGAGGCAGTTGTCTTCATTCGGGTTGTGGTTTATTTTACAGTGTTCGGGCTTCCACCATTCAGTGGTTCCACCATTCAGTGGTTCAGTATTTTGCGGTTTGTGCTTTGGATTGAGCATTCGCGGCGTTAGGGTGTAGAGGTTAGGGCATGGCTCAGGGTGTAGTCTTGAAGCCGGAAGCCTGGTGTCGTCGCGTTGTCAGGGTTTCGGCTTCAACTAGGCCGCCTGAAGTGGGGCTTACTTCGTGGAGGGGGTGCTTGGAATTGATGGCATGACTTCAAACCCTAAACCTCACGAACCCAAACCCTAAACCCTCCACCCTCAACCCTAACGGCTCTAGTGTTCAAAGCTGAGCCCGGCTTCTTCCCATCAGCAGTTTCAGTCTGTCAGTGGCGCATCCCTGGCCGAACTTGTACGGAAAGTCAGCCCAAGCTCCTGTCTGGTTTGGCACTTACTATAGGGGCCGTAATAAGTGACTATACTATCTTGGGGGTTCCTTGTTATAGTTATAGTATAATATTCCCGAAGCCCTACTCGAATTATTGAAGCCCCGATATTAACCGTCTGATTCGGTTGATTCTGACAGGTCTACAATAGTAGGCGAACGTTGTACCGAGGCCCGATTTGGGATTCCGGGTGTATGGTGTTCACTGCCGATTTTTTAGGCTCAGAACTACACAGTCGCATGCAGCACTCACATTTATGATGACTATCACTGATGACGTACTGCCACGATCTTACAACCTCGTTTTGCTGTTCTTCTGTTTATCGTTTGCAGCATAAGTGCATGCAGAGTTTGCAGCCACTGGAAGGCTGAATGCAGCCTGTCTGTCGGTAGTGCGCTTGCCATCCATGCGGGTCTTACACAGATAGGTGTGAAAGCCCGCATAGGTCCGAGACCTGCATAATCTGCAGAATCGTTTAGACCAAAACTCCACGCCATAAGCGCATCACTGGAATCTCAGGTCCAGGAATAAGAGCAGTAGCATCTCAAACTATGGAGCTGTGGTTGTTGCATGTGGAGCCCATGGTGTCTCAGGCAGTGCGCAGCTACTTGCTCCTCTGCTGATAGAAATTTTGTGCAGTCTTGTCCCGATGCGCAAAGGGGAAGCCAGAAGCGAAAGCCCATGCCTTTTTAAAGAGCTGGGACCTTCAGCATAGGGTGACCCTTGCTGTCATTGCTGGGCGATGCGCTGCATACTTCGGTGTGTCTCTCAGAGATGTTGTGGTTTGGAAAGTAGGCTGCATGCTCACCCGTGCAGTCACTTTGGACATGCACAGTGGCATTCCCGACCGGGAGTGCCTGACAACCTCATTTCTTGCCTTCGGTTCATTACCTCGCTTCCTCCCTGCGTGGGATGGTGACATGTTTTTGTGGTACACAGCATCTGTGAGTATACGGGCTTCTCGCACAGGAAGCGCCAACGCACGCCGCTTGAAAGCAGCTGCATCGACGGTCTGTAGACAGTGTGGAGCGCCGTCCGGACTATCGTATGTTGTTCAGAGCCAATCGGGAGACCCTCGTCTCCCGGTCGGCGGCTTTTCTTGCTGACGTGTCGAGCTGTTGGAAGACAGCTTAGGAATAGGGGAGTCTCACAAAAAAATCAGGCGGGACGCTGACTAGCCAAAGGAGGGCCAGAAATTACGCGGATTTAGCAGTATGAACCATCACCCGGAATTTTTTGAGAGGCTCCTGTTTGCGTTGAAGTCTTCTTTCGTGGTGCATCGCCGCTTGAGCCTTGCATCTGCCGCGCGGTTCTCAGGGGGGTATGTGAAGGTTTAGGGTTTAGGGCTTAGGGCTTAGGGTTTAGGGTTTAGGGTTTAGGGAACTTCTGCCTGCAACGGGATCGTGAAGATGATAGGGTTCCTTTGAGGGCTCTAGAATGGGATTCCTGTCAGGGTTCCTTAAAGGATTCGATCACAGGGTTGCTTGAAGGGCGTTCGGGATTTGGGGTTTAGGGTATAGGGATGTGAGTTTCTCGCCTCTGCTAGGGGGCTTTGGGTTTCAGGTTCAGGGCGGAAGGACACATCTCCTAATTCGCGCAGCAGGGACCGATTCGGATAGTTCGTTGGTTGATTATAGAGCTGTAACAGTTCGTGTTCGACTCGACACCTGGAAAACAAAACCATGGGATTCGTTTGAGTTGTCCTCAAACCAAGGGGTGCCTTGGGCGTCCTTATGATGAGGATCCCACTATTTAGGGTCTAACCCAGGGGTTGGAAGAATTAGTGATAGTCTCTGTAGTAGAACATAGACCCCAAACCTGAATTCACTGAGGCTCCAATTTAGCTTAGCATCGTCAACAAGCAATTAAGGGCAGTATGGCTCTAGGAGTTAGGGCTGGGGCGCTTTGGTTTAGTTTAGCATAGATCATGAAGGAATCTACGGTCCCATAATATAGCATCAGTTCCACGTTTGGGATTTCCCTGTACAGCGGAACAATCAGATAAAGGAATCCCTTCTCTTAGGGAGCTACTTGGGAGCTATGGAGTATTCCTTGAAGTCTATGAGGAGTCTCATAGTGAACGAAATATGTAGCTTACTGAAGAGGTCCTTATTGGGTCGCACAGAATCGAGTGAAAATCCTACAGACTAGATCCTAACTGAGCTTCTTTGGGAATTCCCCTACTCTTGCTTCTCAACGGTTTCATGGTGGACGGGCTTTCATATTCGGTTTGCGCAGCTAGGGGTTAGGGGTCTATGCTCCACTGCGAGCGTTGGGACTTCAGCTGCATTTCGGAATACATGATTCGTGGAGAAATCGAGACCCATGCCTGGGGGTTTAGGGATTTAACTTGGCACCGTAAAGCATTGCCACCCCGGAAGAAGCTGCGCGGCCAACTCCAAGCAGCGATGGCGGCCACTGCGTGGTTTATTCGCTGCATCGGAGGAACATGGTATTTCGCCAGAAAACGAGGAAAAGCCTGAGCCTTTGTCAGAGACTCCAATGTCACTTAATTAAGGAATATTCCTTAAATCATATTAGGGATCCTACTATAACTTAAGGTATATTCCTGAATTAAGGGATATTGGAGTCTCTGCGAGCTCGCCATCACGCCAACATAGCATGCGGCTTGTATCAACAGAAGTTAAAGCCGGTCGTTCCAGGAGTAGCAGCAGTACAGTAGATGTACTGTAGTGCAGGAGCCGAAAGGGGAGGGGGAGCAGGAGGGGCGGGTGGAGGGGCTGGAGCTGCAGCAGCAGCGGCAGTAGCGGCAGCAGTTGCAGTGTTTCATGACTATCACGCTGATGGCGACTCTGAGTGTTGAAGTCTCGACGTGTTGAAATCGTCCTTGGCGAGCTTTGTCCTTGGTTGGATTGGATCGGGAAAGGTCTCATGAGTCCTAGGCCTTAGGCGCCCTAAACCCTAAAGTGGGAAACCCTACTTAAAGGATCATGGGACTTAGTAAGTAGGTTATAATTGGGGTTATAAGTCCCCTAAGTGGGGTTATCCTAATTAGAACCTAGTTGTAACCTTACTTACTAAGTCCCATGAGCCTNAAAGGATCATGGGACTTAGTAAGTAGGTTATAATTGGGGTTATAAGTCCCCTAAGTGGGGTTATCCTAATTAGAACCTAGTTGTAACCTTACTTACTAAGTCCCATGAGCCTTTAAGTAAACCCTAGTCTCTCAAACGGGAGCTCCCGGAACCAATAATGGCATTGCTGATGAACGAAGCTCTCGTCCTTGCTCAGAGCAGTGTGCCTACATTCGGTGAGCTAGGACTGATGCAATAGTACAGTACCCTAACCCTAACTCATAAGGCTGTAACGCTGTTTTCGCAGATGCAAGATACTTTGCAAGCAAACTTCATACATCAATTGTGCTACAATGACGAGAGCGCGACACTGAATTGCAACTCGATGGGAGGAGATCACATCTAGTTCGAGATGTTCAGGGTTTACAATTCCGCTCGCGGCAGTGTCAGCGATTGACAAAATATCTTGACCTAAACCCTCTGACCCTAAGACTCTAAACCCAAAGCTGCCCCAAACCCTTTAAGAAAACTCCTAGAGTGCCTATGCCCACCAGCGGCGGGAAGGATGTGCGGGGCTCGGCGATGTCTCTCTTTTCGCATCGTTATCCCTAACCCTTAAGCTGTAAGCCTCCTTTAGGATTCGCGGTTAAGGCTTTATGTTTATCTTTAGGGCAAGCGCTAGCATCACTGACTGCAAACTTGATAAGATAGGGGCCTGAATAATTGGCATGGGGCTTCCGTATTTATACCATAGGTACAATAAGGAGCTCAAGAAATAGTAGTACTCGTTATTCCGACTCCACAGTAACTTGCTTACTCGCAGTGACCCGGAAGTTTTCTAAATCAGGTTCTCTGTTCGGGTCCTTTGTGTAAGGGTGCCGTACTGTTTTGGATGCCCCTTTTCCCTATGTCGGACAACTACCCACATCAATGTAATACGCAGGGTAGCCGAAAAGCCGGGGCGAGGCAGAGAGCAAGAGAAAAGATTCACATTATTGCACATGTAACTTGAATGTACATGCAGCTAGACAACAGCAATGTGTACTCTTTGTATGTATGCATGGCAATGGACGGGTGGGTGGCTGGCTGGATGGGTGGACCTACCGGTCGATCTGCCGACCCAGCCGCCGAGATACACATATTTAGAAATTTACTTGTATTCATTCAACTGTACATTTCGATGGAAGTATCGCCGTATGTACTGGCATGTGAATATATAAGTATACATACCTGTATGAGCGGCGAGATATGCATGCGCGACAACCCATTTGCTATGAAGAGGTGCATCGTGGGGTATCGCAACTTCGTACACATATGGTTATTTGCGCCCTCTCGCTACACCTTTGTGCCTTTAAGAAACCCTGGGCCTATAACCCCAAAATAGTAGGATTCATATCAGGAACCCTAATAAAGGCCCAAGGTTTCTTAATCAGGTTCCTACATTAGCCTAAACCCTTGAAGCCTTGAACTCCTGACTCTATCATCTCGTCATCTCGTCGAAGGAGTCGTCCTGCTCACGATGCGCGATCACCTCGGCCATGGGGGGTTCAAATTGCGTTCCTAAGAGGATTCCTGCAGTGGTCCTATAGATGGTTCTATCAGGGGTCATAGAAGGTATCGGCTTGGGATGTTTAATTGTAGAACCCCAACTGTGGGGCTGCTGTTGAATTCGATGCCTAGCATACGACTTTAGAAAATGGGGGGGGGGCTTCAATAGAGAGAGTAGGGTTGCGGGGTACATTGTACTATCGTACAACTTGAACAGAACAAGCCGTTTACGTTTTCGTATGCAGCTGATTTGGACTTCTTGTACAGGGTTCCGTGGTCCCCGGGTTGCAGGGCTTTAGTGGTTCAGGGTAGTAGGGCTCACACTTCAGTAGTTCCGGATGTACGAGTACAGGCGATCGGGATATCCAGGGTTTCGGGCTGCGGCGCTTCAGAAATTCCGCGACTCTTGTGTGCCCGAAATGGACGGACGAGGGTGGAAGCGTAGATCATCACACTTTAAACATTCTGAATCCTAAACCATAGACCGAACTCCCAAACCACACACACTAAAGCCCCAAAGCATACGATTCTTCGGGCAAGGTGCTGGCAACGGTCATGGTCGCTGCCATCTGCTTGCTTGCCGGTTGCAACGGAAGGGAGGTGGGCACAAGGAAGTGTTTCTTTGCAAAGGCAGTGTCTTATGAGGATTTGGGTTTGAAGGGGTTTGGATTTGGGGCTTTTGGGGTTGAGGGCTTAAGGTTCTGGCTGACTGTGCAGATATTGTCGTGGGAGTTTGGGGCTTTCTGGTTGGCTTGAGCTTTAGGAAGGGGGCTTTAGTGTTTGGCATTCTGCGGCGACAGAAGCCCTAAAGAGAGCTTCAGAACTTAGGCCGCTTTGAGGTTAAGGGCCAGGCGAAGCCGTCCCTACTGTACCGAAAGCGCTCACGAAAACCGTGGGTTCTTGTTAAGGAATGTACTCTAAGTTACCTCTATGAGGAAAGCAAACATGATTTACTACAGATCCTTGTTAGGGTAGCGTATGGTAGCTGAATTTTAACGCCTTAACAAGAGCCCAGAAAAGTGAGGATTTTCCTGGTTTGGGGAATGGGTCTCAGACAGGCATAATGCAGAATCCAGGATGAATATTCATGCGGTTCCTGGGGGCTCCTTGCTATAGCTATATTATAATATGCCTAAATACCCAGTGAACTTATTAAGGAACCTATATCACAATATTTTTGGGAATACGGTCTGTAATCACAGGAATAGTCGAAACAGCAGTTTTCTGCTTCGGCTTGGATGCAGAATCCTAACCCTAAGCCCTAAGCCCGACATCCTACCAACTTTCTGCAGCCGTCTCGATGAAAGGCTTGGAGAACAAACCTTCGAATCCCACAGCTATCACAATATCAGATGTTTCAGGGTTTAAGGTTACTGGGGTTTAGGTTTTTGGGGGTCAAAGCTCCAGCTGTCGCATAGAGAACTGCGTGGATTGGGACCGCAAGTATTTACTCAGTACTCACTAGTATCCGAAACATCACTGTCATACGGGAGTTTCCGCAAATAGGGGACCCGAATATAGTACCCTAAATAGTAGGATCCTTATTATAAGGACCCCCAAAAAAGGTACCCCTAATTCTCGGAAACTCCCATACACCTGTATTATACAGCCTTTAACTCAAGTCCTCACATGCTCAGAGCCCAAAAGCCTGCAGTAGCAGACCCACAACACCTGACCATGTCAACCGTGAACTTCGGAAACCGCTCTTGAGGTTATAAAATTCTTAGTTGTAGTATATTCTACTTGTAAAGGTGAACAAGAAATTCAGCCCCTAGACCCTACAATCCATGTCAAACCCGGAAGATCCTTCATTCAGAGAGGCCCAGTGAGCGCGAGAAGCCCAAGACCGGGTGAAACCTCAGATTCCATTTAGGAAACTGCTGACAATCTTACTGAAATCCCTACAAAGACCCTTACAACGCCCTGCACATCCGGTTTAAAGCCCTTTAAAGGGTCTGGGGGAAGTCGTCTTTGGCCATGCCTACGAACATCGCGAGCAGCTTCTTCATTGACTGCAGTCCTGGCTCCAGGGGTATTCCTGCGGGCAGCCCAGCTATTGGTACTTGAAGGCTCAGGAAGCTGAGTAAGTAGGGTTATAGCTGGGCTTATAACTACTCGGAGTAGGGTTCTCTTACCTATATCCTTACATACAACCTTACTTACTAGGTACCATGAGCCTTTAAATAGGAAGGTTCAGCGATTTCGAGTTCAGCGTCTGTACAGGTTGAGGCTTACTTCCGCTCATTGCACTTGCAGGTGTAGGTGTGTGTGTGTGTGCGCGCGCGGGTGTGTGTGTGTGTGTGCGTTTCGTGGTGCCGGGTCAGACGGTTCCTGCAAGAAAAAAGCTTAGCATAAAGCTTGCATTTACGTTTCGAGCCGCTGCAGATGCTCGGGACCAGGGCCGTAAGGGCTTTGAGAAGTTCGGGCTTGTGCCGAGCTCTTTCGTGCCCAATCACTGATGAAGCCCCAGCTGCGGACGCCTAATATGCCCTGAACCCCTAAACCCAAGGCCATACCATGGCATTCTTTTCAGAATCCTAAAATCCTATTGCAAGTGAGGCTTCAAAAGTATCCTCCTGACCGGGCCCACGCCCTGCATACCGCAGCGCCTTTAACACGCCCTGAAGAAGCCAGAACGACCGGAAGACTCCGGCAGAGCCATGTACAAGCCTAAATCATTATCAGGTTTTGAGATGGGTTTTGGCAACTTCGACAAGTGGTGTAGCAAGGTATTGTAGGTTTTCATGAGGTTGCATGGCGTAGGCGTTTCGCCAGCGTGAAAAGCCTCTTGAGGTTTTGGGCGAGCTAGGCTAAGTTGCCTCATATGTATATAATTATGTATGTATACATGCGTGCATGCATGCATGCATGTCCGTGTGTGTATGTATGGTTGTATGCATGCATGTATGTAATGTAATGAAATGTAATGTATGTATGTAAGTATGTAAGTATGCAAGCATGTAAGTATGTAAGTATGCAAGTATGTAAGTATGTATGCATGTATGTAACTATGTAGACAATGTATGTATGTATTCATGTATGTATGTATGTATGTATGTATGTCTGTGTGTATGTGTTTTGTGTATTTATGTATGTATGTATCTGTCTGCCTGCCTGCCTGCCTGCCTGGCTGGCTGGCTGGCTGGCTGGCTGTATGCATGCATGTATGTATGTATGTATGTGTGCGTGCGTGCGTGTGTGTGTGTGTATGTGCCTGTGCCTGTGCCTGTGCCTCTGCCTCTGCCTCTGCCTCTGCCTCTGCATCTGCATCTGCATCTGCATCTGCATGTGCATGTGCATGTGCATGTGCATGTGCATGTGCATGTGTGTGGATGTGCCTGTGCCTGTGCCTGTGCCTGTGCCTGTGCCTGTGCCTGTGCCTGTGCATGTGCATGTGCATGTGCATGTGCATGTGCATGCATGCATGTATGCATGTATGTATGTATGTAGGTATGTAGGTATGTAGGTATGTAGGTATGTAGGTATGTAGGTATGTATGTATGTATGTATGTATGTGTCTGTATGTGTCTGCATGTGTCAATATGTGTATGTATGTTTGTATGTGTCTGCATGTCTCTGTGTTTGTGTGAAGGTTTGTGTACAGAATATGTGCATTAAACATACGTATCTGTCTGGGCATATATATATATATATATATTACATATACCTATGTATGGGCGCGTATATTTGTATATTTCTTTGTTTGCGTTTAGATAATGAGCCGTGGCGTGGCTTAAATTGAAACCCTGAATAAGAGCCCAAGCCAAGTCGTGTTGGGAGATTCGGGTTTTGGGTGTTGGTTGTTTTCTGGTTTAGGGTTTAGGGTTTAGGGAGGTTTAGGGTGCACGCACATCTCGGGGTTCGGTCATAGGATGTGAGGGTTTGGATGTACTTAAAGGCTCATGGGACTTTGTAAGTAAGGTTATAAGTAGGTTATAATTAGGATAACACCACTAAGGGGACTTATAACCCCGATTATAACCTACTTACTAAGTCCCAAGATCCTTTAAGTAACCTAAACTCCCCCTTATAGATCCCTGAAAGGAACCCCTTAAGGAACCCTACACTTACTAAGTATGGCCTTCAGACCTGTCTTTTTCAATCCTCAACCTTTAGCTCCAAAGCCCCAAAACCCTAAAAAAAAAACAGGATGGTGGGGTTTAGGGTTTAGGGTAGGGTTGCTACATAATGGTAGGTCCCTTGAAAGAAAGGAGGTTTCATCTATGCATTTCACCAGCCACGCCCGAAATTACTGAGCCTGAAGCGCGAAATCCGAAATCCTAGTGGTTTGAGGTCTACGACAAGGGTGTTCCCAGCTGGGCGCCTCCGGCCAAATGCCCGACGAATCCACTTCCCAGCCTTGCAGATGGAGGCGGGGAGGCATAGTCTTCTTTCAGTTTCGGGTTTGATGGGGTTAGGATCTGGGGTTGAGGGGTTGGGATTTCGGGAATAGGATAGAAAGAAGAGTTCTGTGGATTGGATTTCAGGGCTCTGGTTGCCGGTTGCCCGTGGTGGTTTGAGGGTTGAGACTTTGGGGTTTAGGGTTTTGGGTTTAGGGTTTAGGGTTCAGGGGTTTAGGGTTACCTCCTAACCCAGACCAAAACCCCTTGTCAACGCAGAGGTTTGTTCTACGAATGCTGACCAAATGCATACAACACCCTTGATGCCAACAATGCTTCAGGGAGCTTAGGGGGATCAGGGGTTACCCATCTAGAGCAAAGCAGCCAACGTACGTCTAGTCTAGCATGTCCACTGCGTGAGTTCTAGCAGAAAGCTACTGTATGTCTCTACACAGAAAGCAGCTAGCTGAAACAGGTTTTTGCTGGAATCCCTTTGAGGGGCGGCCCTCAGGAGCCGAGAGTAATAAAGAGGTTATGTACGTAGTCATTATGGTAACAATGTAAATAAAGTCGTCAGAATAATAACAACAGCAATAACAACCATAGTAATAATGAGTAATACCGCATAATCATCATCATCACCATCATCATCATGGAAATCGAGTAATAACAACAGCAGTATCAACAATAGTAATTCTTAAGCATGATCATCATCATAGGGAAGAGGAGCTGCGGCTTTCGAGAGCCGTACCTTGCCAGGCGCGATAAAGCGTTGCCGCCCACATCAAGACGCTTGTCAAGCTCGACTTGATATATATATATATACATACATACATACAAGCATATGAGAGCTCCGCTCAGAATCTATAAGCGTTCCTTGAAGGGTTACTATATAGGATTTGGGCTTTAGGGACTTAAAGTTTAGGGCTCTATGGTTTGTGAGTTGAGGCCCCTAAACCCTAAGCCCTAAACCCTAAACCCTTAGGGTTTAGGGGTTTAGGGTTTGGGGTTTAGGGGTCCAGAACCGCGATCCCAGAGCCAAAGAGGCGTTTCAGGGCTGGGGCTTTCGGGGTTGACTGGTAACTCCAGAAGCGCGGAGAGCCCAACATGCCTTCATTGAGGAATGTACCTGAAATTATAAGGGGTTCTATATGATGCTTTGTGATGATTCTAGATGTATTCCGTAACTAAGGAGTATTGGGACCGCGAATCCCATACAAAGGTTCCGCAGGCGAGGGTTGAAAGTTTGAAGCCTTAACGAAGCCCCTAATGGGGCCCTTAACAGAAGCCTTAAACGGAGCCCTTACCCAAATCCGCAAAGGAGCCCTTGTTAACGAAATCCAAGGAGCCCTTAACGAAACCCTCAAAGGAGCCAAAGGAGCTTTAAATCCTGAATCCTAAACCCTGGCTTAAGGCAACCTTCAAAGGAGCCCTGAATCCCAAATCCTAGCCTAAAGAAACCCTTAAAGGAGCCCGCAAAGGAAGCCAGGGTTGCTGCAAGCCACCGCCTACATTCGTTCCGCATCCTCTTGAAGGGTGTAGGGTTTAGGTTTTAGGTTTTAGGGTTTAGGGCTTTAGGGGTTTAGGGTTTAGATTTTAGGGTTTAGGTTTTAGGGTTTAGGTTTTAGGGTTTAGGGCTTTAGGGGATTTAGGGTTTTGGTTTTGGGGTCCTTCTAGAAGCGTGATAGGGTTGTATAGGAAATGCTACAAAGGGTCTGTAAGGGTTTTACAGAAACTTTCAAGGGTCAGGGTTTCAGGGTCCAGTGTTCAGAGTTTAAGGTTGGGGTTAAGTGCCCAGAAGGATGTAGTAAGTCTTAGCATCGGAGCTTAGTGCTTTGGGACGAAAAGCCAACTATACGGGAGGAGTTGTTTTGCAACAAGACCCTAAACCCCGAAACCCTAGAACCTAAACCCTAAACCCCAAACCTCAAACGTAGAAGCCTCTGCACCCTCCGAGGAAGAGTGTCGTCGCATCCACAAAGCCTTGGAGCACAAGTCACTGAAAAGCTGGTTCTGGTTTTGCCCATTGCAGGACGGATTAGGGTTTAGGGTTTGGAGACTTTTTGTCGGTGACTCTAAACGTGCCAGTACATGCAGAGCAGAGATGATGATGAGTTAAAGTAGCTGCTCTCCATGATCTATCAACTTCCAACTTTGTATGACGTCAGCCTATCACGTGTTTCTGTACTTGCTTACTGGTATTCCCGTGCAAGCCATGCAAGATTTGTGTTTACGCCCCTATGCTTCAAGGATGTTGTTCTCCAGAGTCTTCGATTCCAGAGTGGGGTTTTGCTTGGCTTCATTTCCATAACCACCCATACAACCAGTATATGAGATTCCCTCTATTACAATCGTTTTTAGCGGCTGGGGCACTGATTCATCAGGGTCTGCATGCATGAAGCCGTAAACGGCAACAGGTCGCACGTCAGTAACAGGTAATTACCGTATAGTAATGCAGCATTAGTTTTAGGAAAGGGTTGTAAGAGGATATCATTAAACCCTAATTAAACCCAAACCCCCTAGACCCTAAACCCCGAAGCCCTAATTAAACCGAAGCCCTGAAAAGGTACGCTGCCACAAATTTAACTCGAAGTTTGTTTGCGAAATGGCACTGGCTCGAAGGTAGATCCCGGAACCCAAAGACTCCAATATTCCTCAATTAAGGAATATACCATAAATTATAGTAGGATCCCCCAAAAAATTCAAGAAAAATTCAAGGAATATTCTAATTAAGGGATATTGCAGTCTTTGAGAGGATTCGTACTTCTGTCTTCCGCAACTCTCACACCCCTACATACTAAACCTAAACCTTTCGCATAAGCCGCTAATTTTAAATTCCCAGCATGTCCACAACATCATGACCCGACCAATGCAAGTCTTCAAACCCTAAACCAACCTGGGTTTATGTGTAGGATTTCTAGGGTGCCGGGTTTTGCGTTTAGTAAGGGTTTGGAGTTTGGGGAACAGCCCCGCAGTGCAGGACATGACCTTCATCCACCACAATGATGGGGATGTTTGGGAGCGCTGCTGTATCCAGGAGATCTATCAATAGCGGTTTAGGGTTCAGTTCGGCTTTGGGCACTTGGGCCCGTTGGGCATTTGTGGCGACTTCGGGAAGGGCTTCTACTTTGCTTGGGTTCTTGGTTGTAGTTATGGCTGAGCTGGGTCTCTTTGTCTTAAGGTCTCTAGGGCTTTAGACTGTAGAGTTTCGGTTCTGTCGGGGTTTACAGTTTTGGCTTTGGGCGTGGTTCTTGGCCTTTAGTGAGACGAGGTTTCGGGTCAATCGGAAACCCTGACAGAGAGACTCCAATATGTCTTACCTAAGGAACATCAGTTAAATTGTAGTCGGGATCCTAAACATAGAACCTTGCAGAACCCTGATTCCAGAACCAATTTATCGGGCCTTATAGAGCCCGCTAACCCCTGACTAGGTGATTCTGGGCTTCGGAGTGCACCGGGTCCGGACAAATCTTTCCAAACACTTTCATAAGGTGCCATGACTCATACTGTAGGTGCGGTCCGTCTGGCAGGGCTCAGGGTTTTAAAATTTGGGGCATACGGCTTACGGTGTACTTGGAAACCAGGGGACTCAGCAAGTAGGTTTAAACTTAGGATCACTCCACTTAGGATTGAACCTTTAAGTTTTCCAGGCCTACACTACACCCTATACCCTTATCCCCAAACACTAAACCTTTAAACCCGCGGCTTCAGGAGAGTTTCTTCACTGGGGACCTCAGCGCGAAGTGCGAAGCGCTGTCCCGAAAACAAGCAGCTTGGACCTCCCAAGAGCGTTAGGGTCTAGGGTTTGGGGTTTACAGTTCAGGGTTTAGGGTCTAGGTAGGGCTACTGTTAGGGTTTTAGGCAACCCTAATATTTGCCCTATGAGTCACCCTATCTTCAATCAACTTTTGAAGGATGCAAAATTAGAAAGCTGCCGACACACTAAGCCCCTAAACGCTATAAACCCTAAACCCTAAAACTCTAAACATCTGAACCCTAAACCCTACCTTCCGAAGTACTACTGTTGATGATATACTGATATAAATCCTGCATTACCCATAACAAGGAATATACCATAATTCCCATAGTTTAGGGTCCTTAAGGTAATGCAGGATTTATGTCATAACCCTAAGCCCTGAACCCTACTAAACCCTAAACCCTATAGATCCCTTAAAGGAACCCTTAAAGGTAATGGTTTATATCATCAGCCGTATCATGGAAGGGCAGGGGGCCCCCAAATAGCCCTTCTGCAGTCCCCGAAGTGGTGTGATCCTAACTTTAACCTCACTTCTAACCTAATATAGGGGCCTTAATAACAAGAATAGGGCTTTGGCGCCCATTATACTATAGTTGTAACAAGGAACCCCCCAAAAAAGTATAGGTATTTCTCTAGTAGACCCAAAGCCCTACCTAAACCTTAATAGGGTACCCTAGCATGGACCAGGAAACCTTATACCCTAAACCCCAATAAGGGGCTCGAAAGCGATCCGGCTTCAAAGAACTCCGAGCTCCAAAATCACCGTAAGGGACCCTTATCTCGCCCTATCTGAACAAACCCAACACACTAAACCCTAAACCCTAAAGTCCCAGCAGCCCGAAACCCCAAACTCGAACCCCTGAACCCCAAACCCGAAACCAAAGCCCTAGACTCCAAGAAGTAGAAGCCCAAACCGTTAGGGTTTAGGGTTTGGGGTTTAGGCCTAGACTCCAAGAGGTCCCAGTGATGGACAAAGCGGAGAAAGAGGAGCCTCCGGATCCCGTGCCAGTCACCAAGCAGGAGAAGAGCCCTGGAGTATAGAGTTCAGGATTTAGAGGGTGTTCTACAGGACGCAGTATGGGTTCGGAGAAGGGTATTGTCAGGATGTTCTCTAGTCTTTGGCGTTTTAGGGTTTGTGGCGTAGGTATTAGAGGGTTCAGGGCTTCGAGTGTGGGGTTCAGGGGTTTGGGGGTGCTTTCAGGCCCTGGGTTGGGGTTTATCTGCCTGGAATAAGGATCGTTCACGTGTTTTTGGGTCAGCAGTTTGGTTGCTTTACTGCTGCTTTGGAGAAGGTAGTGTTAGGGGCTTTAGTTTGTATGTGTGTGTGTGTTGATTGTTTGGCGTGGGAGGTGTTTGTTCTTGAAGGTGGTTTTTTGCGGTTTCCGGGTTGTGGCCTCCGCTTTGGCGCCTTAGGGTTTCAGGGCGTTGGTTTTGTGGGGCTGTACAGCATAGGAATAGCGGCCCGAGATCAACGTTTAGATTCGGATGCATGCTCTAACTATCGCTTAAGGACAGACCGCTCAGGTTCTCCTGTCCTAGCGGTAGACAGTGCCACATTCTCTACATTGCCAGCAAGGCAGATTTCTGGCACGATTGAGCCCTGACCGAGCCTCATCGTCACGAAAGATCAGCAACAGCTGTCAGAATACTATAGGGGCCTAAATAATTACCTATATTGTTTTGGGCCTTCCTTATAATAATATAATATAATATACCCCCCGACCCTATTCTAATTATTAAGGCCCCTATATTCGGCCCTATATTATTCACTGGCGTCGTCGTCACAATAATTGTGATACTTTGTTCTCGCCTTTTTGGCCCACATGCTTGTGCACCAGAGGACGTGACAGGGAGCAGCCCAAAACACAAGTCTCTGAGACTTTATGGTTCATCCCGGAGCCTGAGACCATGATTTCCCCCAAGCCAAGTTTCGAGTTTAGTCCTGACGCGGCGAGCGATATGAGCAAGCCAAGGATTATGGCCGTGGTAAAGCGACGTGCATGCAATTACTCATGTCGACGGCTGTGCGGCTAGAGGTAGGGTTTAGGGTTTAGAGTATAAGGTTTTAGGGTTTAGGGTTTACATGCTGGGAGGTGTTGCGTAAAGTTTCGGCATTTGGAGGGTGAGGCGTGTTCCGAGTTACCTCTATGTGACAAGCGCTCTTCGAGCACATCACGCTCTGGACCAGATGAGCATAGTAGAATAATGATAGGAATAACAGCGATGTAATCTTCTGGGGATCTAAACAAAGGCCGCGGCTTTGAAGATTTCGCTTGATGCTTTGTAGCTACGGCCTGGGGCCAGGAAAGACACCTGAATCCTGAACCCTTAAAACTTATATAATGTAGTGGCCTTAATAATTAGAATGGTTTTGGGGTATATTATGCTATCATTATACTAGGGAGCCCCCCAAACCCTATTCTAATTATTGATCCCCTACATTAATCTCATTTCGTGGTTCTAAGGGCGCTGGAGATCCTAAGCCCTCGAAAAGAGGAGGCAGTCGAAATAGACCTAAGTTCCCTGAGCTGTTCCTGCAAGAGGAAGCCTGAAGAATTACTTTTAATACTGTTTAGGGTTTAGAATGTTCTTTGGGGCTCCCCAGGTTACTTTAGAATAAATAATGTACCCCCCCAACCCTATTTCTAATCATAAATCCTTAAGAACTGTATGAACTCTAACCCTAGACACACCTAAAACCCTAAGCCCTAAAACCCTAGAATAGGGTTTTGGAGTATATAATACCATAGTTATAATAAGGAACCCCAAAATAATGTAGGTGAAATCTAAGTCTAGACACACCTGAAAGAGGTTGGTGGCACGGATTTCGAAAGAGATCGCCAAGGAGCCTCGCATTCGAACGGCAGAGCTGGTTTTCAGCGTGTGTTTAGGGTTAGGGTTTCAATATACGGGGTTTGCGCGGGTCTTCTGTCCAGGTAGGGAATTCAACCCTTTCAAGGTATAGGGCTAAAGGCTTCCCGGATTTAAGGCTCAATTTAAGCGTCGAAGGTTTACGAGGTGAAACAAGGTTTTAGGAGTTCGGGGCTTGCGGGGCTTGCGGTTTTCGGATTTCAGGGCTTCGGGCTTGAGGTTTAGGGCTTTTTGCTTCAGGGTTGATGGCAGCTTGCGCTGTAAATCCTAAACCGTCCACGAGGCTCTCTGCAGCGGATTCGGTGCAGAAAGAGGCCCTAAAACAAGAATAGACCCTCTCGCAAGCTCTAGGGGGTCCTAATCACTAAGTCGTAAACCCTGAACCGGGGGTTCCTTATTGTAATTATAGTATAATGGGCCCGAAAACCCTATTCTAATTATTAAGGCCCCTATAGTGCCCAAAACTTGGACTAACCCCCAAAGGGTTCTGGATCGGAGCTCGAGTCTGACCCTACACCGTCCCTATACGAAGAACTTCCGGTTTGTTTAAAGGATCATGGGACTTAGTAAGTATAGGGTTCCTTAAAGGGCTCCTTTAAGGGATCCTATAAGGGTTCTATAAGGGGGTAGTTTAGGTTACTTGAAGGATCCTGGGACTTAGTAAGTAGGTTATCATTTGGGTTACAAGGCCCCTAAGTGGGGTTATCCTAATAATAAGTTACTTATAACCGATAACCTTACTTGCTAAGTCCCATGAGCCTTTAAGTAGGGTTCAGGGCTTAACTCTAAGCTTTCAGCAGCGAAGCTGTCAAAGGAGGTTGCTGCCAAATATGGCTTTGGTGGTTGCCCGAAGAGCTGCCACTGGGAATGATCTTGTGCTGCTCACTTTCAACGTAAACCCTGAACCCTTGCCAAAACTCGAAATCCGAAAGCCCCATTTTAAATTCAATAAGCTCAAAACCCTAAACTAAAGCCCTAGACCCTAAACCAAAGCCCTAAATCCTAAACGGAAAGCCCCTTGGTCGGGCTCGGGGTTGGCATCTGTCGGATGCATATCATCTGGGCTGTTCTAGATGAATAAAGGCGACTATAGAACCCTATAACCCCTAAGACCAGAAACACCAAAACCATGTGAAATCTCCAGAATGCTCAATACCTACTACAGGCTCCATTGTAGTCCCTTTTTGTGGTTCATATCTAGGATCCGATAAGGCAATCCCAAGAAGGAACTACTTTATGATATGAACAGGGTTTTGCAGGTACCTTGCTTGTACTTAAACTGACCCTCATGTTGGCTTGTTTGTCGGAGGGGTTCATATTGTCAGTGATTAGGAGCTAAACCGTGCAGCAGAGGTTCTAGCTTTTGGAGGTTTCACATTTCAATTGCCAGACCAGGGCCGCACGTAGTGCTCGGTTGTGTGCTGGGTCCCTGTGTGTCACGTGAAACTGGGGTTTTAGAGCCGCACTTGGGGATTGTTAATTAATGTGGAGCTCAAGGTAGTCAGGGGTGTCTTGATGTGAAAATGACATTAAGACGCACACCCTAAACCCCAAGCCCTCCCTAAAAACCCAATTCAATCCTAAAGCCTCCTAGGGTATTTGTCGATCTTGATTGCCTTCTAGAGCTTTATGCCTGTCGATACTGTTGCGGTGGGCCAAAGGATGGCAAGAGCTGTGGGTTGAACGGCAGTGCGAGAGTTGTTCTGCAAGTTTCAGTAGGGGCCTTAATAATTTGAATAGGGTTTTCGGGCCCATTATAATAAGGACCCCCCCCAAAAAAAAATATTATAGGTAATTTTTTAAGGCAGTTAAGGGGCCTTCAGCCTTCATGGAGTTCTGACTGAGAGAACCGGCTGTAAGCAGAGGGGCTTGGAAAATGGAAAGCCAAACCCTAAGCCTGTGTAGTAACCCTTATACTTAGTAGCTGAGTGGATACACTTTACACTTTTGGGGATAATATTACCCACTATAAAACTGAAAGTGTACACTTTTTGGGGCTTATGAACTCAGCAACTAAGTATAGTACACCCTTACAGGGACCTTTCAAGGAACGCCCACAGGATCCCTTGTAGTAAACCCTTAGGAGCTCTCCTAGAAACCTGAGTCTCGTTTCCAATCGAAAGGCCAGAACCCAAAGGGTTCTGCCTTGAGAAAGCCATACCCAATCCTCTTCACCTGGTTTGTTACCTAAGGAGCCGCTCAACCCTAAACCTAGATTTCTGAACCGGGAACCCTAAATCCTAAACCACCCCTAAAACCTAAGTGACCGTGTCTTCTGAGATGGCAGGGTTTCGGGCAACAGTCTGCTCCAATAACAAAGGCGGAAAAAGGTCTTCAAAGAAAACAAGTGGCCCGAAACACTCGAGAAATCCAGAAGCAGCTCAGGCAAGCCCGATGGCATCCACCAGCCTCCACCCATCTGCTTAGCCACCCCCCGGCAAAAAGCCTACTGCGTCTACCCTGGGAGGCTTTGGGATGAGGGCTTGGGGTTTCCGGTCACCCAAACCCTAAACCCTAAACCCCCAATCCTAAACCCTCAACCCCAAACCCTAAACTCTAACCCCAAACCCTAAACCCCTGAATCCTGAATCTTGAATCGTAGTGTTTGGCGCCTAGGCTGAGGCTTTTCTCCTGGGAGGTTTTGAGATGAGTGGGGTCGGTGTGTGTGTATGTGTGCGTGTGTGTGTATGTATGCATATATGTAGGTAGGTATGTATGTATGTATGTGTGTGTGTGTCTCTGGGGTTTTAGGGTTTCGGGTCTGGGATTGGGGGTGGACCTCAACACGCGTGAAGTGAAGTTCATGCAGGCTTTGTGTTCAGGGTCTAGTTTTTGTTTGGAAAGAGCAGGGTCCGGGGGGATGATATAAATCCTGCATTATCCATTATAAGGAATATACCATACTTCTCATAGTCTAGGGTCATTCAGGTACCTTAAGGACCCTAAGTTTATGGGAGTAATGGTAGAATTCCTTATAATGGGTAATGCAGGATTTATATCATCAAGAGTAGTAAGCTGAGGTAGAAGCCTACAAGTCGTGACTCGTGGTATCATGTATGCTTATTCCTTTACTATAGGCGCCTTAAACATTGCCTATACTAGTTTGGGGGCTCCTTATTATAATTATCGTATAATATACACCCAAACCCTATTCTTATTTCTAAGGCCCTTATATGGCAGTGCCCAACGGCCGCTGCCAAAGCGCTGTCGATATACTCGGAACCATTCCTGCATGAGACTCCGAAAACGAAGCCCTCAAACAGAAGAAACCCCTTCGTGTAGGGGTAGGAATAGCCAATGGTAGTATCCCTGTATAGCCCCAAATCACAATATATGTATACATATATATATATATATATGTATTTTTTTACTGCAAGCCCCTTCACGCAGCCCTTACTACAGGAAAAAGTTGCCTACCTTACCTGCCGTACCACCGCGCGAGCCAAGTGCAGACTTGGGAGTCGCCAAGACAGGTTTCCAAATAGCCTTAGCATATCTATATCTATCTGTTTATATATATATATATATATATCGATAAATAAATATATTACATCCTATACCTGTATGTGTGTATATATATGTACATATACATATATATATATAGATGTATGTATACAAGTACATGCAGTGTCTGTATACATGAGAGATACATAAAATCGCATGTGTATATATATATATATATATATTTACATATCATAAAGTTTTTGCATTTACATATGTGTACATGCATACATACGTACATACATACACATGTATATATATATATATATATATATATTTATAAATATATATATACATATATTGATTGGGTTAGGGGCCTTACGGATGCCGTTGTTTGAGGTCAATGTTTGCCGTCCCTGATTGTCTGCAAATCCCATGTTCAGAAAGGAAACGAAACTTTGCTGCTTTCCCGCATCAGGCCTGGAATTACATCATATAGACACACAGACACACACACACACTCTCTGTCTCTCTCTCTCTCTCTGTCTTTCTCGATTCATTGGTGTGTTTTTGTTTCTGTGTGTGTGTGCGTGTGTTTGTTGTTGTTTCTGTTGTTTTTGTTTTCTCTCTCTCTCTCTCTATCTACCTGTCTGTGAGATTCACACAACTCACGTTGGGTTAGGGTTCAGAAGTGTGTGGGAACGCCGGGGATACCGCCAGATCTGGAGACCTCTTCGCCTTTGGTTCGGAGATCGGCGAAGAAGCCAAGTACAAGGACCCTCATGGTGTTTAGGGTTTGGTGAGGCATAAGTTGGCCTCATGTCAGGTTGAGCCAGGTCCGGGAGAGCGGTTCAGGGTTCAGCAGGTTGGGGTTTGCCTGCTAAGCTGTTTGAGTCAAAAGGTTCGCGTCAGCAAAGCATGTTAGCGCGGTAGATGTGCAGAGTCTTCTTACAGACCTGAAGATAGAGGCCAGAAAAAGCAGTAGAACTCCTGTCTACTCCCATACATACATACATACATACATATATACATACATACATGCCTACATACATCATACATACCCACATCCATGCATACATGCACACATACATTCCTTGAAAGAAGTACTCCTTGTCGCCACCGGCCCGCCCCCGCCCCTCCCAGCGGTCCGGAACAAACCCACGCAAACCAGAGGGATGGTGATCCAAGCCAGTGCTTCTTCACGGAGCGGAGAACCGCATCAGAGCAGGGACAGGGACACCATCTACATGGAGAAAAGGACAACATCAACTTTTCTAGTATGGTAACGAGCGTACCTCTTGAGAACACACTGCCCCTCACAGGCGGGGCGGGGCCAAAGAGACCACAGGCCCACTCCACAGGGGGGAGGGGACAAGGCCAAGCAAGACCACCTAGGAAGACGGGGAAAGCAACAAGTCCCAGCAAGAAGACTACCCACTTGACAGGCATTGGGGCGGGGGGAGCAGCCCTGCATCATATATGTGTTTATATTTTGGAGAAACCCTTAAAACCACCTGAACGCGAAAGGTAGTTCAAATGGCCCTGCCGGCTGTGCCCCTCGCCGAGCCGATGTTCCGCGCCGTGGAAGCTTTGCGAAGCCTTGCTGAAATATCAGTCGGACTTTTCTACGTGTTCATAGGGTTTCATCGGTTTCATGAGCATTTAAAGCGGCTTACGAGGATCTTTCATTCAGTTTCATAGGTTTACAATTTTCAGTGTGCGCTTCAGCCTTTCATACGGTTTATACAGGCTGTGAATGGATGTAATGGGTTTAGAGGATCCCATGAAGGCTCTAGAGTGAAGACGGGAATGACATGGAAAGGTTGGCAGATTTCAAAATATTTAATTTACGCCAAAAATAGGAAAAACTAGGAATCCAAAATAGGAACCCCCCCCAAAAAAATAAGATCCGGGTGGCGGAAAAATAGGAATCGGTATCACAAAAATAGGAACAATAGAAAAAATAGGGAAAATAAGAAATTTGAGAAATTCATAGGTTTGTCCTAGTTTCCTGTTTTCCTATTTTTTCCTATTTTTGTAGGAAAAATAGGAAAGGAAAAAAATAGGAAATTAGAGAAATTCATAGGTTTGTCCTAGTTTCCTACTATTTTCCTACTTTTTTCCTCTTTTTTCCTATTCTTCCTACAAAAATAGGAAAAAATAGGAAAAAGTAGGAAACTATGACAAACCTATGAATTTCTGTAATTTCCTATTTTTCCTATTTTTGCCTATTGTTTTCCTATTTTTTCCTATGTTTTCCTTTTTTCCTATTTTGTCCTATTTTTCCTACAAAAATAGGGAAAATAAGAAAAATAGTAAAAACTAGGAAAAATAGCTACTTTCTGTTGTTTCCTATGTTCTCCTATTTTTTCCTATTTTCCCTATGTTTGCGTATTTTTCCTATTTTGGGAGCCTATTTTTTTACTATTTTTTTTACTACTTTTTTACAACCAATTCCTATTTTTGAACACATACTATCCTATTTTCCCTATTTATTCGTAAATCAATGATTTGGCAAATCGGAACCTTTCCATATGCATTCCCGTCTTAACTCTAGAGGGTTCCGAGTGTAGGGTTTAGGGTTCAGGGTGGGTTTCATTAAGGGGTGTAGGGTGCAAGGTCAAGGGTGCAGGGTTGGGGCTTTGGGGTTTAGGCATGCTGGGGCTGGGTTCAATGGAAACCTTAACCGAAATCAATGTTTCGGGTTTCAGGGTTTTGGGTGGGGTTTAGGGAAACATTTAGTCGAAACCCTACTGGAAGCCTTCCTTGAAACTCTCGTCTAGAAGCCATAGTCGAAACCTTCTTTGTTGAGAGAAGCTCCTGTGGAACGCTTACTTAGAAGGCTCGGGAGACTTCGCAACTAGATTGTACTTGGAGACACTCCTACTTCGGGCTTGTCTAACTCTAGTTCTACCAATTTACTACGTCCCTTGAGCCGTTCAGTGACTGTCCTCCTAGGTCCTAAACCCCACACCCCTAAACACTAAACCCATAAACCGTTAAAACCTAAACACCTAAACCCCTAGACCCTAAACCATGAAACCCGAAACCCTGAACCACAGGCTCTCTTTTCGCGAGCCCAGGCGTTCGAAGGGCGAGCAGCCCGCGCCAGAAGCGTGAGCTGCAAGCAGCCTCAAGCTGTCTGTCGGAGTTTTTTTAGAGCTTGTGGGATTGAGTCTTTAGGGTTTAGGGGTGTAGGGTTGTTTGAGGGCTCCGTCAACGTGTGAAGGGTTTTGCAAGGAATAGCGACCCACTGAGTGAATTAGAACAGCCCTGCCCTGGCTTGAGACTGGAAGCACCCTCTCATGCCATGTGCCCTGGCCTGTTTCACACCCACAGCTGGGCAAGATTTGGAGGGAGATGGGCCAGAGGTACCATAAACATGTTCAAACTGATGCTCGAAGCTCATGTCAAGAAAAGGTGATCTTGAAAGGCTTCACGAAGAGCGGTCAGGACGAGAAGATTTTGATGCTGGCGACGGGTGGGAACAGCGTTATTATAGGCATCGTTGCAGAGAGCCATGTGAACAAAACTGAATCTGGTAGAAACCTAAGTAAAACCGGATACCTCCTATCTCCTTCAAAATCTGCCGCCAGCAGATCGAGATGGCTGGGTTCAGCGCGAGCCACAGACCATTGCTGGAAAGTGAGAAAGGGAAGAGACGGAGTTTCAGGTGCCATACGCAAGTTCTGTGTTGCTTCCCGTGATATTAGTTTTAGTTCGGCTGTGGGTGTTGATAATAATGGCCATGATGATGCTGCCGGCTGCACAAGAAATGACAAGCATGAAGATGCATGTTCTTGATAATCGCATGTTGTGCCACAGATGCTGGTCATGACTAACTAAGTATGGCCATGATGAGCACTGGCGATGAAGTGCTGCCAAAAGTAGGTAAGCGGGACCGGGATCGTCAAGCCAGCAGTGACTCACAAGTGGTGATTCAGTGACGCACCTTCAGCTATAGGATCGTCTGATTTACTATAGTATATTAGTATATTACAACATACTATAATATACCACAGTCTACAGTAGTATACTATACTATACTATACTGTATACTATACTATAATAACTATAATAAGCATGATGCCTTGGATAGTGGTGCCGAAGGCGGCCCACGGAAGCCAGCGTGACATTGGTCATTTCGCTGTTGACTTTGACAAAGGAATGATCTCAGTCATGGTGATGGCCGTTATGTGCTCATGGTCACCGTGAGGGGGACACATGCTGATATTGGTACTGGTACTCTCAGAGAAATGTTCTCGATGAGCCTTCGAAAGCCCCCCCTCCCCCGCCCGCCCCCACAGCTCTGTTCCATGAATCCTGCAGAGGAGCCACTGGCCATCACACGCATCATCCACCAGCAGCAGCTTTGCTCAACTTGCGTGATTTCGGGTGAATTCAGTTCTCAAGGTTCGGAAACGCAGGCTTGAACCCTAAACCTACCGGTCTCTGTCGATGAGGAAGCAAAATGCACAGCAACTGCAGCACCCCAACGACAGAGAACTCCGAAGTCTTGCGAATGCCAAGGGCTGTTGCAAGGTCGGTTTTTTAGTCCTAAACCCTAAACCCTCAGACCGATAAGCCTAAACCCGAACCCTGAGATCATGGCCGTGTAACTTATATGACCTGGCTGGCCATGAACAACATCGCTACTCAATCTCGAAGCACTCTCAGCGGCAACCGAACTCGTAATTCGTGGTCGTACAGCGTTAGTATTTGTTTCGTAGTGCTACCAACCCTAATCTCGAAATATCATGGATTTAATGTGTTGGCTTAGCAAGAACCGCCTTTGCAGCTTGATGTAGTTGTTATTTAAAAAAGTTTTGTACAGTTAGGTACAGGTATGACTCCACGACAATATGTTGTTCAGCCCTGCAAGGAGTTTAATGCGAGTGCTTGCAAAACTTCGGAGCAAGACTGCCGCCAGCATCGTGTTCACCATTGCTGCTGTAGTATACTGCGTGCGTACATACTTGTACAATGTCATATAAAGGGCTTGCGGTTTCGGGCAATGTTATCTTGCTATGTTTTCTAGGTTGTAGTGTCTGATCTGCGATTTGTCAACAAACATCATCGCGCTGCGAGCATTGCTTGGGCGGTGACGACTTCGCAGCAACACCGGTCGAGAACCTGTCGCGATGCAGGCTCTCCCTGAGCCCTGTGATATGTGAAGCGTGGCAGGGCTGCTGCCAGTCTTGCCAAGCATTGCTTTTCCGAAGCATCTGCGGTTTTGATGCTGCCGGTTGATAGGCGGACAGCCACACGTGCGTTGTCGCCTGAATCACTGGGCTTTGTCTCCCCGAGCGTATGGGTCATAGTTGCAATATAGGGACCTTAACGATTACCGATCGTGTTCCTCAGAGTTCCTAAATACTGTCTTTAATTCACTGTGTCCCCAAAACCCTATTCTAATTATTAAGGCCCCGGTATTGCCATTCCCCGCACTCATCAGCATACCATAGCCAACCCCCCAAAACTCCTACTAAAATTCCCTAAACCCTAAGCCCCAAAACTCTAATCCCTAAACCCCAAAACTCCAATTAAAGTTGCTAAGGCCCGTGTTTTACAATTGCCAGTCCTTGTAACCCGATGGCCCAGAAATCCTGCAACTGTAAGACAGCAAGCCCTATAGTGGAAGGCCCTTAATACTTAGAACAGGGTTTTGGGTTTAGGGTTTAGGATTATAGTGGAAAGCCCTAATACTTAGAACAGGGTTTTGGGGCGTCCTTATTCTAATTTGTAGTTTAATATACCCCCCCAAACCCTATTCTAATTATTAAGGCCTCTGTATCATCCTCAATGCATCAAACCACCAAGCCATACCTGGGCCCCAAATCACCTCACTTTCTAAAGACATAAGATCAGGAAGTCACAATAGGGAACCCTGCAAAAGTAGGTTCTTTAGCGCCCGTGGTATTTTATAACCTTGTACCCCTAAACCATCTAATCCCATAATCTTAATCTGCAGCCTTTTTCACCATTGTATTAACCCTTAAAGAACCCCTTGAAGATAACCCTATCGTAGCCCTTATAGTACGTATAGTCTCCACCCGAGCCGGCCTCGACGTAGGTATCGGACGGCGAGCAAGTCTGCTCATTCCTCAGTTTAGGGCTTCGGGTTTAGGGTTTAGGGTTACCAGATTGACTTTGCAAGGGTTGCCATGGAGGGGTTACTCGAAGGGTCCTTCGATTTCATAGGGTTTGAGGGTTATAGGGCATGGGGTTTAAGATTTACGGGAACCGTTGAAGTTGTTGGGTTCTATTCCCCTACTCTAGCTGACAAAGGCTTACACTTGACATTTTGAGGCAGGGGAACTTAGCAGCGAGGTTGAGACATGTTCAGAGGCAGTAGTTCAGCTGGAGTCCCGTGGCTAGGGGTTTAAGATTCTGGCGCTAGGCTAAGTTTAGGAATAGGCCTTGCGTCCGTTTAATAATGGCTGTAGTTCGTGCATTTGGGGGTTGATCAAAATTATGGGCCCTTTTGGGGTTTGAATTATACCATATTCCTTATAGTCTAGGGGACCAAAAGGGGCCCAGAATTTTGATCAACCTCCATTTGGCTATCCTAAGCTCATGACTCTGATAATCCTGTCAGGGCTGCCAGCACAAATGAAGGCGACACGCATTGTCCAAGGCAGCAGTAGTTACGGAAAGGCAGATCTAGGTCTACTTAAAGGCTCATGGGACTTGGTTAGTAAGGTTTAGGGTTCCTTGTAAGGGTACTATAGGGTTCTTTCATAGGGCCCTTGAAGGGTTTAGGGTTTAGGGTCTACTTAAATTAAAGGCTCATGGGACTTAGCAAGTAAGGATTATAAGTAAGTTATAATTAGGATAACCCCACATGGGGGACTTCGGGTTGAGGATGTAGGGGTTAAGGGGCTCAGGGGTTAGGGGTTTAGGGTTTTGGGTTTAGGGCTTAAGGGTTTAAGGAATTTAGGGGTTTGGGGTTTAGGGGTTTAGGGTTCAGGATTTAGGGTTTTCGTAGAATTTTGTGCAATGCTCAGATAAAGGCTAGCATCAGGCTGTTAGCAACACCACCACCAACTGCCATAGCAGCACTGGCAGCCGCAGTACTACATAAGAACCCAAGCATGAACTCGATAAGACGTAGCAATTCCGAGGATTGGCCCCCCGAGTGGCGCAGCCTCTCAAAACTCTGGCAGACGCACCATCCATCCTGGAGGCAGATAACCTTTAAAGTCATGTAAGAGTTCTACAATTTTCTACTTGCATGAGGGTTTGACAAGATGCATTGTCTTGTTTTCAAAAGTAGTGGCATGGCGTTTCTGGGGGGACTGAAGATTGCGGCGTTACATAAAACGGAAGAGCTGGCAACATCATACTGTCAAGACTCTTACATCTCTTTCAGATTCCAAAAACCCTAAACGCCCTAAACCCTAAGCCATTCAAGATCACAGCTTGAAGCCAGTTCGAAACCATCACCCCCAAGTGAAGCTCCGGGGTTTCGGCTTAGTTAAACCCTGAATCCGAAACCCGAAACCATATGCCGAAAAAGGAGCTCAAAAAAAAAAACGAAACCATAGCGGTATAATGGGGATCCTGCTGTTCAGGGTTCTCCAGTTACGGGTCTCTCGTTTGCTGAAGTTTGCAAGCGCGCAAACTCAGGAATCTTGTCCTTTCCGGGTAGGGTTTAGGGTTTAGGGTTGTCGGAGCTTCTGGCGAGGGCTATCGAAGCAGGTGTTCACGCTCTGAACAATACCAACCTGATGTCTTAACCCCAAATCAATTAGTCTAAACTCATGGGCCTTTAGGTCCTAAGCCCCTATGGCCTGAACATTCATGCGACTCCTTTCCTCGCGCGTCAGATTCGTAGAAATGCCGATGAAATCCTTGATGGGTTGGCAATGACCTTCGTTGATGACAGGTGTCTGATCGGCTCCCTATATACTCACCACTCTAACTCCTCGTTAATTTACTGTTCCCAGGTGGGTAGAAATCTTGTGTGTGTGTGTGCGCGCGTGTTCTTTGAACACTATGTTGTGCCACAATCCCTGCTCTAATTGTGTGCAACCTCTCAAGACCTCAATCAAAAAGGTGGCAGTTCTGGACGGACGCAGACGAGGCATGGTCCCTTCGGGTACGAACTCACAGTATTGGTAGCTGGTATCGATTATCCCACCTTAGCTATAGCAACAAGACCACGATTTAAACTGATACTAAGTCTGAAACTGTCAACATGTTGATGTAATGTGTGCGGACGGTTGCGACGGTAGTGCCAGCATCTTATAACCAAGGCTCCATCACCACCGGCCCTGAAGCCGTTCTAAATCGTAGGATCTGCGGCTGAGAATTGAGGATTTTGGGTTTAGGGCTTATATTTAGGCTTTGAGGTCTAGGATTCCGAGCTTAGCTTCGTGGCGCACGTCAGGAAAAGCTCTTCCAGGAGCATTTGCCGGAGTTCGTGGAGCTCTACGAGTCTATCGCCAGCTGCTGCCTGCCAGGGCTTTTGGGGTTTAGGCTTCAGGGTTTTCAGGGTCTAGAGGTTTAGGGTTTAGACGTTTAGGTGTCAGGTGCCTAGGGTTTGCGGGTTTAGGGGTTTGGTGTTTAGGGTTTAGGGTATATGGGTCAGTATAGTTACCAAAGGTATGAACCCTAGAGTCCTCATATAGTGTTAGGCCCCACTCTGATCATTAAGGCCCTAGTGTTACCGGAGATCGGGTTTAGGGAACAGGGGTTTAGGGTTTAGAGTTTAGGGTTTAGGGTTTAGGGAACAGGGGTATTATACGGCTGTGGAGTTGTATGGGATTGAGTTTTTTCTGTGCTGCTGAGGTCCTTGGTTCTGCAGATGAAGCTTCACAGAGTGTTGCGAAGGTCCCTGTGGTATGCCCTAAAGTGCAAAGATTGCATCATCAACTTAATTATGGCACAAATCTTACAGCCCACCATGGTCTTGCACGGGAGGGACGCTATGTTGACGGACTGATGCCCACATCTGTTCAAGATCCGGGACAAGACATGTCCGTAATGATAAGTGAGCTCTGGACGGCAGCTTGCATGTTGACTTGCGACAAGTATCAAAGTCAGGGACCGCAAAGTCGTTTCATTAAGCAACATTACCCTGAGCCCTTTCTGAACCACGTATCCTAAACCCTACACCCTAAAGCCATGAACTCACCTCTAAACTATTACTTCTGAACCTGGCATCAAACCTATAAGACCCTGCACAGTCCGAACCCTTGTATTTAAAATCCTATAAAGGCCGGGTATCAGAATATAGAGCCCTATCAAGAAACACATCCTACCCTGGCCAAAACCAAAAACCCTAAACCTTATAAATCCCTTTAACGGAGCCCTAAACCCCTTTAACGGAACCCTTAAATGAACCCCAAAATCTAAGGCATTTTGAGCCGAGGTTTGCAGGCACCCATCAGCAAGGCTGCCGGGCGCTGTGATTGTTTCAAGCGCTCACTTCAATCCTTCGGTACAGTATCTTAGTGGTAACTCTTTGGGGGTATTAAAATCCTGTATAATGCCTACCAAAGGTTAACTTTTAGTTTTCTTAGGTACTGGACAGGTAGGGTATAGGGTTTCATTAGAAGCTTTTCTCCTGCGTTTCGTAAAGGTTCTTGTGGGTTTCCGTAGTTTTGGAGGTTTCCATAAGGGTTTTGTAGTTGGTTGTTTAGGATGTAGGGTTTAGGAGACGATGTAAATAATTTGGACTTTGGGCGATTCAGGGCTTAAAGGATGCTTGGCACACGTCCTAGTTATTGACAAGCAGGGCAACGGGAACTCTCATGAAACCTCACACGAATCATCGAATTGGCTTCGTGGATGCTTAATCCTGAACCTGCACCCGAGAATCCTAGACCCTAAACCCTAAGTTTCAGGGGTGCGGGTTTTGGGGTTTGGGTATCATCGTGAAACCGCGCAGCAGCATGGTACAACTTTACATGCCTCGACGTCCACTGTGAAGCCTGAAGCCTACACCCTAAACCCAAAACGGCCTAATCAAAAACCTGACTATTGCATATTATGGCTATACCTTATGATGCCCCACTATTAAAAGTTAAAGGTGTTATTAAGGCGCCTATGTATGGCCGGAGGCAGATCTTTCCGCCTATGCCATTCTCTACGTGCACGGGGGCGTCCTTGAGCTCAGTGATGGCTTGACGGGTTAATGTAGGGGTCGGAAGAAATCATTAGCAAAAGGGTTTTAGGTTTTGTAGGAGTTTTGCAATCATTGGCAGTACATCCAGTATCCCCTTCTAGTCTCTGTAGAACGAAACTCTGTTCCAGCTATTCAGGCCTCTATGTCGGGCTTGGCACGTCTGCGTGAGGTTTAGGGGTAAGGCTGGAGAGGTGCATGACACATGTGAACTGGGGTTACTTTGGGAGAAGCACATACCGACTTTTTGTTGAGGTGGTCATGATGGACTCTAGAGGTGGAGAGTTTGGGTATGTTGGTTGTTTAGATCACCTTGGATTTCTTCCTTTCTTGTGCCCCTCTTGACTTTAACATATCCTGGTGCTACGTGCGGCACGACAGGAGTTCTTGCAAGTGTCCGCCATTTCGCAGACCCTAAACTAGGCACCTAAATCCCCAAACCCTAAATCCTCAAACCCTAAACCCTAAAGCGTATGGCCCTACACCTAAAGCCAAAAGCCAAAGCTGGGCTGCCCCTGCCTTGTGCTCCCTTTGCACGACTGCCAAGGTGTATGCCGACATGGCCGTGGGCTTACCGCAGTTCTTGGTGGGATCTTGGGAGTAGGTTATACCTATACTATTTTGGGGGGTTCCTTATTATAACTATAGATCAAATTGGCCCCAAAACCCTATTCTAATTATCAAGGCCCCCATAGTACTGCCCCCACTCTGTAACAGTTAGGTAATATTTACAATCAATGTCTGCCCTTAACATGACCCCTAATAGAGACTGTTACAGGGCGGGGGTAGTACCCAAGGTTTCGGGTTTGGGGTTGGTGGGGTTCAGGGTCGGTTGGGTTTGGTTCTTGCGGCTTTGAGAGGATGTAGGGTTTTAGGGGTGCGGGATTTCGGATGTACTGTGCGGGATTCATTTCTGGCGTTTCAGTGTTTGGGGGTTTGGGGCTTGGGGTTTCAGGGTTTGGGGTGTTTAGGGCTTGGAGTTTCAGTGTTTGGGCTTTTCGGGGGTTTAGTTTTTTAACGTGAATGCCGTGAAGGTAAAACTCTAGACCTTTGCCAGCAAGTTTTTGTTGCACCCGGGCTTCAGACATGCCTTAAGAATCCGAAGCCCAGTTACCTCATTTTAGTTACCGCTTCCCCATTATGTCAGTTTGTACTTGTTTACACCCCGTAAAATATCTACGTGTACTATAGCTACTATGGATTCTGCTATACAACCCATAGAAACCTTTATCGCAGCAACGTAGCAGCCAAAGCGAGTCCGACTGAAGCCCATGAACCTAGAGACTCCAATATTCCTTAAATTATAGTAGGATCCCTAATAATAATATGATTTACGGAATATTCCTTAATTAAGGGGTATTGGAGTCTCTGGGAAAATCCTATAAAGCCCGAGCAAACTGTTTTCATTTCCCAGAAAGCTATTGCACAAATCGCGTAGATTTGTTTGTAGAGCCCCATATTTCATATTAATATGCACCCATATAAACGCTCGTACAAAGCCATTACAAAGCACTCTGAAACCCTTTCATTCGAACATGAGGTCGGCAGAAACGGCATAAAGACTATGGAAGCCTACTTGAGTCCAGTCGGGAACCGCCTCCGGCATGGAATCGTCCGACAGCAGGGTCGGTGTGTTCTTCATGCCGAAGACGGCGAGCCTGCAGCCTGCGCTGCCAGCGGCAGATGCGAAGCACCAGCAAGTGATGAATGGTGTCCATCCCAGAAAGCGCAGATGTCCGAGAAGGCGTACACACCCCTCGTCAGGTGCAGCAGCCGGGCAGCCCTGAGAGCGAGCCGACGCAATACGAGTCGCCGTCGCCAGCGCCTTTGGAGGCGACAACACCAGGTGTTTTGGTGCTGCCGCCTCTGATAAAGGTGAGTTGCGACCGTTTCAAAACCCGAAAGAAGCCATTGTACAATCCAGCAGAGCTTTTAGGGGGCACGGTGAAGCTTCCTGTAGTCAACCCCATCGACAAGCTGAATATGAATATGGAAGCCTGACGAAACCGCAAATTAATGTTGTTCCTTGGGTTTGCTTTTATAGCTATGCTATCATAACATACTCCAAACTTTATTGTGAAGTTGCACATCCCCGGTACTGAGCCTTTGGAGGACACTGGCCCCGTTTGGGCAGTGGATGAGCTGCTTACATCGGCCGTCACAGCTGCGGGAAGGCCTCATGTCAAGGGCTTCCATAGTTGTAAAGCCCCTCCAATAACAACACGCATAAACGTTGTAGCACGGGTTTAAAGGCAGGGTTTAGGCAATCTTTGGCAGGGTTTGGTCACCATCATCACCGTCATCGTCATCCGCACCATCATCATCACCATCATCACCATCATCACCATCATCACCATCATCACCATCATCATAGCCATCATCGTCATCATCCTCAACACCGTCATCATCCTCATCGTCATCATTTTCATCGTGATGGTATTTTTGTTGTTGTTACTATTGTTGCCATTATTCAACTTTCATCCGTGTCGTTATCATCCCTCCCAAAATAATCAATAACAGAGACAGCAGTGTCCTGCGCAGGCTGTCTTTTTGCGTTGATGATTTCGTGGTATCTTGTAGTCAGTCTACCATAGTGGGTGTCACGTCTTTAACATGCTTCCATCAATTGTGACAGACGTATGCCAACCTGAAGGCACGTGGCACTCATTGTGAACATTGAGCGTCCTGATGACGGCTCACTGGAAGTTCGTGGCAGTGGAGGCATGGAGTGGAGGGGCTCAAAGGGTTAAAGAGGTCGCGTTTTCCCAGTTATTAAAGGGACACTGGGGGACCTAGAGCAAATTGCACAGCTGGCAATTACGTGGGCAAATCGTACGAGAAGTTGGATTTAGTCATAACCTTAGGCGGAATCGCGGACGCCAAATCCCAAACCTGTCCAGCCCCCAAGACCATCAAACCTCAAACCCCCAAACCCCAAACCCTGAAGCTCGGCAAGTGTAGGATCGTCTTCCCGCTCCTGGGGCCGGTTTGGATTTTGTTGCTTTGAGAGGTAGTTTGTAGCTGTTGCTCAAGCGACTGGGCTCGTCCTCTAAACCCTAGAAACCCTAGAAACCCTAAAAAACCCATAAACCCTTTAAACCCTAAACCTTAAAGTCTTAAAAAGCCATGTTGCACTTCTGGCCCTTGGAGTTGACGGTCGGGGCTTCTGGGCGAGGCGTTTGTGTCGCAATCATAGAATAACCTACTTGTTTGGCCTCTCAGTCCTTGAACCAGGCTCTAGCTAATAGGTATTGCAAGGGTTGCAAGGAGGAAAAGGGCCTGCAAAAAAAAAACCTGAATCCTAAACCCACCAGCAGACCCGAAACCCTCACAGAGGGGCCGGAAGTGAATCCTGCTTGCGAGAGGTCTCGTGGAGCCCTTCTCCACGGACACGGACGCCGACATGGGGACTAGTGTAGAGGTCGGAATAGTTAGCAGTACGATTCCCCCTTATAGTCCCCATCATGTAATCATCTCAGAGTATAGTTTACCCCAACACCTGATTGAAACTGTTGTGGCCCCTGCCATACTGCATCCCTTTGTACTACTGAGTTTAGGCTTTAGGATCCCTAAACCCTAAACCCTAAACCCTGAGTTAAGGCTTTAGGAGACGGCCTGAAAGGGGTTCGGAGGGATTCAATGCTAGAGGGGCCCTCCGGTCACGGCCCGTGGTTTAGAGTTTGGGGTTTTTCAGGTTTAGGGTTTGGGGTTTAGGGTTAAGGGTTTAGGGTTGAGGGTTCAAGTTTAGAGTTTGGGGCTTTTCAGGTTTAGGGTTTGGGGTTTAGGGTGTGGGGTTGGTCAAAACGTTGCGGCTTCGGACTTTTAAGTCTAAGCTCAGCATGTTGCACGGAGTTTGCTGGACGCTCAGACGAGTCCTGAACCGCCAGTCGGCCACATCCACGTGCCATGTAAGACTAGAACCTCTGGCCCTAAAGCCCTAAAGCCGCAGGTTTCCAGAGGGTTTTGGCTTGACTAAATGTTGGGGTCTTTCGTTTTTGAGGTTGGGCTGCGGGTTGAGATTTGCCAGGTTTTCCAGCAGCAGGTATCTTCGTGCATCATGGGCTAATTTGCTTGTTGACTAAGACAGCTAAGACTGCGCAGACCCTCGGCAGGATTTGATGATGTCCACGGCGCCGGGACATCCTTTCTTCTACGAGGCAGCATTAGCCAAGCTACGGTACCGTCTGAAATGCATTTGGCATCTTGGTGCCCGCATATTGCTATAATATCAGCTCATAAGGTTTAGCTGCCATACTGGCTCTATGCAGCCTGCATCTTGGTCTCAGAGCCGTCGCGTGGCGCCGCACCCCAACAAACACCAGGTAAACCTGCTTTGACACAGTTCCCCAGAGCCCTCTAGGCCCTTAGCCTGGTACCGGCCGCAGGCGTTGAGGAGCATCCGGGAGTACGTGTCCAAGCACAAGCAGACAGTATGCGAGCGAGACCGGCCTCTCGACGTTCCATTAGGGTTCAGGTTTTAGGGTGTAAGGGTTTAGGTAAAAGGCTTTAGGGTTATTATTTAATGTCTTTTGAGTCTTTAGTCCCTAGAGCTTAGGGTTTAGGTTAGGGTTTAGGGCCCAGGCGTGTTTGGGGTTCAGACCCCGAGCCTAGTCAGCGACCCGAAAAGTTTAATCCCCAGCTCTGCTAGCCCTACCGAGTTGATAAAATAGGGGCCTTAATATTTAGAATTGGGTTTGGGTGGTTATTGTACTATAATTACAATAAGGAACCCCAAAACCCTATTGTAATTCTGAAGGCCCCTACATTATTGCGTTTTTTGGATGATTTGGATGCTGGGAGCTTGATTGAGTAGCCCTAGACCCTGCCGTATGGATGCATGCTTGGTTGGTTGGTTGGCTGTTGGTGCCAGGAGTATGCTGGGTACTTCCCAGAGAGCCCAATACCCCTTGATTAAGGAATATACCGTATAGCAAATCATAATATGAAGCCCCTTATAGTTTAAGGCATATTCCTTACTTAAAGAGTGTTGGGTTCTCTGGGTCTATCAAAACCCCCGACTCATGCGACCGGCCACGGAACGCAGATGAGCCTCGCCTCCCCCGAGATGAATGGGTTGAGTTTGAGATGATTAGTGGTAGGATTCCCCTATACTTTGCCTTAAGGGCATGGGGATAATTATGTTCCAACTTTCTGGCTGTTACTGTCGTATCACTGTGTTACATTCCAAGATGTGCAGCAATAGGGATAACAAATGATCAGACAGTTGGTGAACAGAGGTAGGTTAAGCTTCTTGCCACTCTGCAGGAGCACTCCGACTTATGACCTCATGTTCCTCACGGCTGCTTGGCTTCGGCAGGCCTTGATATCTTGGTCAGATCATGCAATCAGGCCCCGGTACCTCAACGTCACAGCCAAGCCTGAACTAAACCTGGTCGCAGAGTTTATCGTCCCAGTATGACAGTAACATGGTACCGACGTAACGCACGCTTTATTCGAAAAGATGTATTGGTTAGTGTTTACGGTTCTCTCATGATTTATGATACCTTGGCATTGCAGTCGCGCAAGAGAAGCCGCAACAGTAGAAGCAGCACTTGCAGCTATGCGACCCGTAGGAGTACTTGTTATGCTAAAACAACGCCTCTGAACATGATAGCAATGCATTGCATGGTCTTTCAAGCAACGGTGTATGGTTTGTAAAGATAGCGCAATGACAATTTCAATATTTAGCCGATCACGCCATTATGAGCATTAGTAGCACTTGAAGATCTAGTGCCTGCCATACTCAGCATAGTAAGACGACAACCCTCAATGAACCCTTGAACATCCCACAACAAATCCGATCATAAACCCCTTCATACACCATTCAGCAAGCGCTATGATACCCTGTGGTGAGCAACTGTAATTCTTATAGAACCCCTGTCCTGGTAAACTCCTTTGAAAGCCTTAATATGCAGCCTAGACTCGACTTCCTTTAGCCGAAGCCTTTCAAGGCCTAAACATAAAAACCCCGTCATCTACACACTGGAATACATCCTTTTAAGCCTAGGCCTGGGGCCGGCTCTCCATGCTGGCACGCGCTTGGTCAGCAGCAGGCATGAACCAGACGAGCCTCCAGTTCTTGGCCACAGAGATGCAGTATTATGGGATTATGGGGGATCCGGGTTGAGGGTTTTTGGTGACTCGGTCCATGTTGTATCCCAGAGAGCCCAATACTCCTTCATTCAGGAAAGTACTGTTAGTTTAATATTTAAGGGGCTTTATATGGTGATTGAAGGTATATTCCTGAATGAAGGGGTATTGGGCTCTCTGGGAAGTTGTCAGGAGAGCTCAGGGGCACGGCCGTCTAGCTTCGGGCTTAGCGTACATTTCGGACCCAGGTCTCCACCAATCAACGCCCCCGGTAGCCTTGCACTATCTTAGACTACCATATCCGTAACATAACTAATTTTCTACAGGCTCTTATTTTAAGCCCTGACATGGGTTGTTTTAGGGCCCTGCCAAAATTGGGCTTTGGTAGGTTAAGGCTAAGGCAAGCCCTGAATCCTTACAGCACCTCCTGTCCAGAGCCCTGTCGACATCTGACGTACATCGCTACACTGAGAGCCCTCTCCTTCTTCAGCTCCATCTAGGCTTTTGGGCGTGTGCTTCGATTGCTTTAGGATTTAGGGTCGGGTGGGCTTGAAAGATTTGATTTACGGTTCAATCCTAATGCCTCATTCCCGAGGAAAAACCAGGAAACCCTAAACCGAAGAGCCCCTAAACCCTAAAAATACAAAGCCTAAACCGTAAAGCCCTGAAGCCTAAACCCTAAACCGAAGAGCCCTAACATCGAAAATGTCCGGAGCCCACCGTGTTACGTTGGGCACCCAAACTCGCAGAGGGAATCCGAAACCCACTAATTATGTGCTTTGCACTCAGCTCTGAGCCCCTGAATCCTAAACCCGCCATGCTTCAAACCTGGAAGACCTAAGATCTCAAGAGGTGCTCGGTCGAAGCCTTCTACTGTAGCGCTGTAGTGCTTGGGGTTGAGGGTTTGAGATTCAGGCTGGAAGTTTTTAGGATTTGGGGGTCAGGTTTAGGGGTTGTGAGTTTTTGGGCTTGGGGCTGAAGGGTGCTGGCCCGCAAGTGCCAAGGAATCTCTTTTCCTACGTGAGCCCGTGGACGCCACCTTCGCCCACCTTGCTTTGCATAGCCTCGCCAACGTCAGTGTCGAGGTCTGGGACACTGTTGTGTTTTGCACTGTAGAAGAAATCAGAATTAGTAATAGAACGGCTTTCTATTATAATTCGACTATCATAAACTGTACCCCAAACCCTGTTCCAAGTATTTCGGCCCCTGTGTTAGCAAGCTTCGAAAGCTTTGCTCCTACGGTGGAAGGTTCTGCTGCAACATGCTCTAGCTTACAGGTCTAGCAAAATGTGGGGCATATCCCTTCAAAGTAGGCGGTTGCTGGATCCCCCATAGTCAAAGGGTAGTTTGGATGCATGGTTTGAAATGCTGAGGAACCCACAGCTTGAAACTACGACAACCACCGTCACAGCCCAACGAAGATCGGCAGCCACAAGCACAAAAGTACCACTTGTAGCAACCACAGCACGTACCAGGAGCTTCAACGACACCCGCCGCCAAAGAATGAGCTGCGTCTTGAGCGTGGCTTGAGCTGAAGTCGGAGTCCTTTAAGGCTGTAGGGGCTTCGTTGGTGACGGGCTTTCGAGGCTTAAAGTTGTATGGCTTTGTTTGGATCTATGTAGAGTCCAGAGGCTTTAGAGCTCGGTGTTGAACCACCCTAAACCCTAAACCCTAAACCAGTGTTTTGGGGCCCGGGCAGCAAATCTTGAGGTCCCAGGACCCTAGGTTACTTGAACAGAGCCCGAGCTGACGAGGCTGAGATGTAGGCCGTAGGGCCCACCTGGGCCCACCTGAAAGCTTTAGGGTTTAGGGTTTAGGGTTTAGGTAGGTTGTTGGGGGAGGCTGCGGGGAAGATACCGAAGGGAGGACTTCACATCCGAACTAATCTCGACTGTGAGCCAAGGCCGGCGATCCACCAGTGATTCTGACTACCCCGTACCTGAAACCTTCAACCCCCTAAACCCTAAACCCATTTACGGTCGGAAGACTTCACGACTGCCGAGGACGTAAGCCTAAACCCTAAAGGGTGCCCGAACCACGAGTCCTGCATGAAAGGGCATCACAGCTTCCGCACATGTCTAAGGCCTGGGCCGAAAGAGGCTCTGAAATTCAGGAATGTAAACCTTAGCCCGGTACTGTATCCTAACTCCTAAAACTAGAGCCCACATCCGCATCGTTCCCCCCTAGACCCTGAACCCGAAACCCTGAAACCGTTATAACCCGGACCCCTTGCAGAAGCTTTGCAGATCCTCAAGGAACCCCATCAGAAACCCAAAACATAATCCTTAGAAAGCCTTGTAAAGAAACATTTAAAATACCCATAAACCCTATGACATCCTAAACCCTAAACCCTAATTACTAAAGCCTGAGGATGGCTCGAGCGTATGCTGCGGCTCCAGGAGCAAAGTCATCCGCGTCGCTGGTCCGAAGGTTTAGGGTTTAGGGTCTAGGTAGGATTGAGAAGTTTAGGAAATTTAGGGATATAAGTGTTCTGTAGGGTTGAGGATGTTAGGTAGGATTGAGGAGTTTAGAGTTTAAGGTTTGGGGTTTAAGTTTAGCACATAGGGTATCGGATTCGCGGTTTTGGGGCCTCGGGGTTGTTGGCTCGGTGCTGGTTTACTGCGTACGTAGCTGTAGCCGAATTCACCTTCGGGTTGGAAGTTGAAGAGATTTGGATGATTAGGACTTATGAGTCTAGAGCAGAGAGTTGAGGATTTTGGAGTTCAGGGTTCGTGGCCTCATGGCCCAATTCAGGGCAAGCACAGGATCTCCGACCCCAAGGGTATCGTGGGTTAGCAAGTGCCAGGCTCAAGAAGGTGCATACTGGTTTGCATGCCGCCAGACACAACACAGCCTCGTTGCATTCGGTACGGTGGCCGTGGATTAATCCGAAGACAGAGTCTTCATCGTGTCACTCACGCTTGAGGTAAGACTCAGAAGTGGCTGGACTGTGTCGCTGCAGACCCACGGGGACGAATCCATGGAATCACTGAGGGTGCGGGCACAGAAAGCCCTGGAAGCTAGCAAAGGTCGACTCGTGGACTCCACTGGAACAGTTCTTGACGGAGGAGCGCGGCTAGAGAAGGCTCGGCACGTTGCAGATTCGAAGGGTCGATGTATGTGGTGGAAAGCGGGCCTTTGCTGCGATCCTGATGGATGGTTCCGTTGCGACCTGGGGCAGTGTTCACTTCGGTGGTAACAGCAGTGCTGTGCGAGATCAGCTGAAGAATGTGCAGCAGATTCAAGCAACTTGGTCTACCTAGGGCAATGCTGACCGGGGTGGCGACAGCAGCGGAGTACGAGATCAACTACAGAATGTGCAGCAGATGCAAGCAAACTCAGAGGCGTTTGCTGCGATCCTTGGAGATGGCTCCGTCGTCACCTGGGGCAAATTTGATGCTGGTGGTGACAGCAGTGGCGTGCGAGAAAAGCTGAAGAATGTACAGCAGATTCAAGCATGTGGTGATGCCTTTGCTGCGATCCTGGAGGACGGCTCCGTTGTCACCTGGGGCGATGTTGATTGGGGTGGCGACAGCAGCCCCGTGCAAGATCTGCTGAAGAATGTGCAGCAGATTCAAGCAACTGACTATGCCTTTGCTGCGATCCTTGGGGATGGCTCTGTGGCAACCTGGGGGGATGCTGACTTCGGTGGTGACAGCAGTGGTGTCCGAGCTCAGCTGAAGAATGTGCAGCAGATTCAAGCAACCTCAGAAGCCTTTGCTGCGACTCTTGGGGATGGCTCCGTCGTCACCTGCGGCCATGCTGACTCGGGTGGCGACACCAGCGAAGTACGAGATCAGCTACAGATTGTGTAGCAGGCTCAAGCAACTTCGGCTGCCTTTGCTGCGATCCTTGGGGATGGCTTTGGGGCAACCTGGGGGCATGCTGGCTTCAGTGGTGACAGTGCCGTGCGGGATCAGATGGAACGCAGCTACGACAGCTACGAACAGTAAGCGAAATAGTTCGTTTAACGGGGTAGGGTGTGGAGCAGTGTAGAGTGCCTTGTTGTAAGACCTCTTCCGGGATTCGAAACTAATTAAAAGTGCTGCAAGGCACAGTCAAGACTCGCACGTCTAGTTTAGGTTTAGGATTTAGGGTTTAGGGTTTAGGGTTTAGGTTTAGGATTTTCGAGCTCGGGGTCCCGGGCACCGGAGTTCAGGATTTCGGAGTCTTGAGTGGCAAGTCGAAATGTGGGAGTTTCCGAAAACTAGGGGTACCTTATTTTGGGGTCCTTAAAAAAAGGATCCTACTATTTCGGGTACTACATTCGGGTCCCCTATTTTCGGAAACTCCCATGTAGGGATTTCGGCTTTAGGCTCTCGCGCTTAGGGGTTTAGGGGCTGGTTTGAGGTTTAGTGTTTAGGGTTGCGGTTCAGGTCTAGGGTCTAAAGCTAGGGTCCAGGGTATCTAGTATAAAACTCTTGACTTAGGATTTTTGAGCAGAGTTTCAGGCTTGTGGATTTTAGGGTATTTGAGGCAAAGGACCACCGTAAGTCCGCCATGATTGGGCTTATAAGTCGCATAAGTCAGGCTATCCTAAGTTGCTATAACCCCACGTATATCCTAATAGGAGGGCCCGAATACTTCATACCTCTTTGAATAGCGTGTGCACCCCGGGTCTGGGAGGCCCTGAGCCGTTTGTGCGCTGAGCTCAGGTTTTTTGACCCTCCCGCTGTCAGAAGAGCGGTTCGGGAGGATGCAGATTTTGCAGCAGGCATCTTGGCTTTGAAAATGCGAAATGCTGAGCCCCTCGGGCAAAGACCATAAACTTCCCGGATCCCTAAACCTAAACCCTGAACCCAACAAGTTTTTGCGGGTTTGCAAGGTCCGGAAGCCCTGAATCCCGAAACTCCAAACCGGCAGAAGAGACAACCGGACGAAAGCACTGCGTGTGCGACGAAATCAGGTCAATGGAATGATCGACTACTGTAATTAGAAACTAATGAACCCTATCACCTAAACCCTAAGCCCTGACCCTACTTCGCGTTAGTCACGAAATCAAGGCATTTGAGGGCTAGGGATTTGACATGGCACAGTCGCCAACCTGCCAAGCCATGTAGACCCTAAACCTCAAAGCCTCAAACCCTGCTTGTGATGCAGAGCGGGCCCTCCCTCTCAAATTCTCAAATCTGCAAGAGACTTAATTTAAAGGCAATAATATGAGCTGGAATAGGATTCTTGCGGGGCTTTCTAGTAACTAGTATGATAATAAGGAGCCTTCAGAAATAGTATTGCTGTATTGCTAGTTATTGATGCTTCTCAACATTATTTAATGTTCAGGACTTGAAGGCTGTAATTAATTAGAATGTGGAAATTTGTGCGCCCGGCCGGACACAGTTGAAAGAACTACTGCTGACGGTCCTTCTCGCATATCTGAACCTGTAGCGTCGTCAGTCTCCACCGGTCTCCGTGTCCACGCTTTCCCGCGCCCTCAGAACTTCTAAAGATTCAAGTCCCCAACCCTAAACCCTTAAACCCTAACCCCCCCCCCCACCCCGGAGGTGCTCGGTGCTACAGCAGCCATCGCACTTCGACCCTCCCAACACAGACAAAACACGAAAGGGAACGGACGTGTGCGATACTGTGAAGCCCTAAATCCTGAAATCCCAAACCATGAAAAAGCTAAACACTTAAGCCCGAAACCCTGAAAGCCTAAACCCTGAAAGGCTAAACCCGTAAACCCTAAGCCCGACATCTAAAAAAGCCTAATCAACCCTGAACCCCAAACCCTGAAAACTAAGCTCTTAAACCCTTACCCCCTAAACCCTCGAAAGCTTAAACCCTGACAAACTTAACCCCTTGTAACCGAAACTCCGAAAGCAAAGCATGAACTTAAATCTATGCCCTATCAAGCCCTGTAAACCCTGTAAGCCATATAAACACTGTAAACCCCATAAGCCCTACAAGCCTTTTCAGCCCTAAAGCGCTCCCCTAGATCCTAATACACCCAAAACCCCAAACCCCTAAACCCAAAACCCCTAACCCCTAAACCCCTAAACCCTAAAACCCAAACCCCAAACCCCTAAACCCCTAAACCCTAAACCCCTAAACCCCTAAACCCTAAACCTCTAAACCCTAAACCCCTAAACCCTAAACCTCTAAACACTAAACCAACTCGAGGCTCCCACAGCCTTCTCCTGGCCAATGGCCTTATGTAGGCTCAGACAATTGGGCAGACATAAAAAAAGAGCTCAAAAAAAAGCGCAACTCGAGGCTCCAGACCTTCTGATCGCCCCCGTGGCGGTGAGCCCCGTCTTGCCCAAAGCGGCGCTTCGGGAGCCGCTCGGCGGGCCGCGAAGTATGCGATGCCTTTACCAGAGGGCAGGAATACCTAGGGTTCCTTTAAGGGATTTATAAGGGATCTATAGGGTTTAGGGTTCAAGGGTTTGGGGTTTGTTTGAGGTTTCGGAGTTAGGGTTTAGGGGTTTAGGGTTTCAGGTTTTAGGAGTTAGGGTTCAGGGTTTAACGTTTAGGAGTTTGGGTTTAAGGGTTTAGGGTTTGTAGGGGTTCATCCGACTTCGTCGTAGCTGACTAGGTAACGGAAGCGTTCGGGGCTTACATAATCCTGTCATAATGAAAAGGTCACGGACCCGTATACTTCGACTGAGGCTCTGTGGTTCTTAAATAAAGACATACACATAGATAGATAGATGGATGGATATTAATATAGAAGGATAAACAGATAGAAGGTAGATGGATAGACGGATAGATAGATAGATAGACAGATGGACAGATAGACAGGTAGATGGATAGATGGATGGATGGATAGATAGACAGATCAGCATATGTACATGTGTGTGTATATATATATATATGCTAACCCCCCCCCCCTCCCGAAGAACTACCGCGAGGTGCCGCGATACCGCCACCAATCCTCCCACAGTTAGACGTCTGGTGTATGATTCAGTTTTGAAGTTCCGAAGGGAGAGCATATGTATGACGGCAGCCGCCTTCATTCTCAATTCCTTGCGACCCTTTACGCAGATACTCCGAGAGATGATTAACGATGANTGGTGTATGATTCAGTTTTGAAGTTCCGAAGGGAGAGCATATGTATGACGGCAGCCGCCTTCATTCTCAATTCCTTGCGACCCTTTACGCAGATACTCCGAGAGATGATTAACGATGAAAGTTTCTGTCTGAATACCCGAAGATCAATATGGGCCCCAGTATTAACTCCCAAGAGAGCCTTCACTGTCGTCACAGATCCAAGCCCCAGCAATACGAATGAATGAGCATGAGCCTTGATTGACGCCTGTTCCTAAACAACAGTATCCCAATGATTAACCCTGCCATTAGCGCTTCCATTGGCCCCAACGGTGACAGTAGTACTCTGTTCCACGTTCACACGAAAAGGATGCCTTATAGATCAGCGTCTTAGTTCGCATGGATTAAAAATGCTATGCCGACTAGTAACCCCGCTATACATCCCCATATTAATACCCATATCGACCTGCACGTTTTTGCAGTAACATACATCAGCCTGATTGGCCCCCCGATAGTAAGGATATTGCAGTCCCCTTGACAGCCCCAGTATTGTTTCTGACTCCAAATGTGCCTTACTCGCAAACTTAAGATCGATCTTAAGATCACCCATAAGCTGTTCGCATTGGTAGCCTTCGTACTGTACCGGATACTTCTCTCAACAGCATCCCGCCTTAGGAGAAACCCAGACCATTGGCCTCACCAACAGGTTCATTAATCCAGATGTATCCCTAGCATGAGCATTCTAGACCCCGAAGTTTAACGTCATGGCATCCCCAATACGAGCTCCTGTTATATTCATACAAGTAAGCTAAATACTGCCCAAACATTTACTTCAACAGTAAGCGTCATATTCATGCTAATATTAAACTACACAAAACGAACTCCACTAAGAACCACGATCCTTGCTTTCTTCGCTCTGGCATTGCCCAAATGATGGCCTTTAGATTTTGTGGGATTATGAAATCATTTCTTTGTTTACATCAACATTTATATTGTATATGGCACACCCTTCTCACTGTACTATATGTTCCTGTCGGACTTGCTGCCGGACTTGCCCGTATGCATGTATGGACATTTATGCGTACGCAAATACTAACTCTAAGGTTAAACGGGTACTAGATGCCAACATGATGACGAGGATCGTTAAATGACTCCTGATTCCAAACAACATCAACCCCAACCCTATCCTTGCCATTCGCAGATATGTCAATGGTGACCGTGCAGCCCAAGGTCATCTATAGTAACCTTTGTACCACCCATAACCTGACCCCAATGTTTCTCTTTTGAATGTGCAACCATAGTCAGCTGGAAGAAATCGTAGTGGTAGCTGTGCGAACCCTGAAATCTTGGTTTGTGTTAAACTTGCAACACTAGCTATCTATTGACCGCATAACCGATCCGAATAATGTCTTGGTTATTACCCGTACCCAATCTATTGTATAGTGCTAACGCTAAGCGGGATCGAATCGCAATAGTGATGACACTGGTACCTTATTGGCAACACTAATTCGCAACGCGCACAAACAACAAATGAAATACACACTCTTTGCTCCGAAAAACACTTGATCTTGGAGTGAAATACCAAGTTTTCCTAGGAAAAAGATGGTTGTCGAGTGGAAAACCCAGCTATTTCTTAGGAAAAAATAGTTTTGGACCGGAAAACCAATTTTTTCCTGGGAAAACCCAAAAAACATTTTTTGGGAAACTATGTGGCCAAAGTCCAAAAAGATGGTTTCTTTTGTTTTCCCCAAGCAAAGTTGGTTTTTCACGCCGAAACCAACTTTTCCTCAGGAAAAAGATGGTTTTTGGCCGAACAACCAACTTTTCCCTAGCAAAAAGATGGTTTGAACAGAAAAACAAACTTTTCCTTGGAAAAAGATGGTTTTTGGACGGGAAAACCAATTTTTTCCTAGGGAAAACCACAAAAAAACAATCTTTTTGGACTTTGGCCGCATAGTGTCCCAAAAGATGTTTTTTTATTTTTTTTATTTTTTTTGATTTTCTCTGGGAAAAAGTTGGTTTTCCGGTCCAAAACTATGTTTTTCCTAGGAAAAAGTTGGTTTTCCACTCGAAAACCATCTTTTTCCTAGGAAAAACCAAAAAAGCAAGCTTTTGAGAGTTGGGGCGCATAGTGTCTTCAAAGATGTTTGTTTTTTGCTTTTTTGGTTTTCCTAGGGAAAGTTGGTTTTTGATTGGAAGAGCACAGTGTTGCTGTTGACAGCGTGCTCACGTCGAACCAGAATGAGTTGACTGACACGTTCTCTTGAAATGTGAGTTTGATTTCGGTAGTCTTTGAGAGATACGGAATCCTGACCTTCCGGAAAAGCTGGTTTGACACGGTATTTACGATACAAAACGAGGGTCGGTAGTTCTTGGGGGGGGGGTCCCATATATATATATACATATACATATATACATATATACATATATACATATATACATATATACATATATACATATATACATATATACATATATACATATATACATATATACATATATACATATATACATGTACACACATACATACATACATACGTGCATACATGCATACATGACATAACACAGCATAGCATATGCACATACATAGATATGTACATGCATGTGCAGATGAATATAGCTCCAATGTCCGTTCACTCCGCATGTCTCGATCTACGTAATCAATTAGTAATGATTGCACTAGTATGTCCCTCAACACAGAGCATAGTGCAATATCAGTTACAAAACAAAAAATAGTTGAGCCTTGCATCGTGTTAGTGAGTAGTTGGAACTGTCACCAAGAGCCCTAATCCCCAAACTCATGCGATCTTTGGGGTCTCTTGGCAGGAATGACCCGGCAACTCAAACCACGCCCTTTTTGGGTTGACACTTTCTGGTTTATGGTTTGAGGGCTTGCGATTTGGGCTGGATATAGGGTTTATAGGGACTAGGGTTATAGGGTTTTGGCGTGTCGGGTTTGTGAAGGGTTTGCGACTTGCAGAGTTTAGGGCTTATGGTTTCCTGGGTTTGGGTGTGCATTCGTTTTAGAGGCGTTCGGGCTGGGGTTCAGGAATGGTTTGGGGCTTGAGTTCATATCCTGCGATGCGCATCTAAGGCTGCATCTTCGTTGCCTGGCTGCTTGTTCGCATGACTACGAAACCTCCAAACCCAAAAAGCCCCCACAGGTTTAACTAGGGTTGAGGTCTTAGGCTTTTAGGATTTGGCGTCCAGGGCTTCGGGGCTTGGAGTTTGGCGATGACAACTGAAATCCTGCCTGTCTCTTCCCAGGGCGACGTTACCTGCTTCAAGCACAACATCAGCGCCGAGGCGCCTTGGTCTCGTGAGAGTTCCGTCTCTGGACTAGGCCCGAAATATATAAAAATCCATGCCAAGTCTGGTTTTGGGGCATGAACTTCAGTCTCACAAACAGTATGATTATGGGCACTGTTGTTCGGTTCTGATGCTGTTGTTCCTATTGCCATGATTCTTGCTGGCATGACTGCTAGTTACTGATCTTGGTCTGGTAGTCTTGCTGGTGTAGCTACTACGGTCGTTGTGCATTGCTGTTGCTCCTATGTTCCTCTACGTAGACACGTCAAACCTTCGATGTTCGTGACCAGCGGAGGCACAGCGGCAGCTGCCGCACCGCGATCCCCGGCACTCTTGGCTGAAACCTGGCAGCAGAGGGTTCGAAGCATGGGCAACCTCAATTCCTAGTTTATGTATACTTTTTGAGGGCTCCTTATTCATGCCACTGTATCTTACACCCCTAAACCTAAACCTTAAACGCTATACCCCACACCTTAGTCAAACCCTAAACCCTAGTCTAATCAGAAGGCCTCCCACAACAAGAAACGAGGTCAGGAGAAGACTACGCAGAGCACGTCACGGATTAAGGAACAGACTCTTCAAGGAGCGTTTTAGGGTTTAAGGGCGGTTCAGGGTTTAGGGTTTATGGGCTGTTTCAGGTTCAGGGTTTAGGGCTTAGGGCTTTGGGGTTTAGGGTTACATCACAGACTGAACCGAAGCCGCTGCCTCATTGACTTGACACCTGGGTTTTGCCACGATCAGGCTCACTCTTGATCGATTGGATTCTGCTCGTTGCCCACATCTGGCTTTGCCTGATTCCCCAAACCCGAAACTCGAAACCCTGAACCCTTTGGGCGAAGCAGAGGCCCTTCGGAGTGAAAGCCTAGTGCACTTTCTAACATCTAGGACCTGGCGAGCCATTTGAGCTAACATCCCTGAAGAGAGATGGATGACTTTGTGGTGTAGGGTCTAGAGCTGTGGGATACCGCAGTCGCGTTTATGTAGGAACCTGATTAAGATTCCTTGGGCCTTTATTAGGGTCCCTTATATGAATCCTACGATTTTGGGGTTATGGGCCCAGGGTTTCTTAATCAGGTTCCTACATTACCCCCACCATGGCCCAGGCTCGTTTTCAACGAGGAGTGAATCCTTGCCGGCTTGGGTTTCAGGTTTCGGTTTCACATGGATGAGGGTTTAGGGTTTAGGGGTTTAGGGTTTAGGGCATGGACTGTCTTACGCTGGGGATGCGAATAGCTGTGGGGCTCCCCAAAAGTTGAGGTTGTTGCTCCACTCGATGATTGGATTGTTCAACAGTACTTCGCTAGCAAATCGCAAGTCGCGATGACGTGCTAGCTGCGGCAAGGATCATGCGGCAACACAAGAGGGTGCCCATTTTAGGCACGGGTCTCATGCATGTTTTCGACGCGTTGATCTCTTGTTGGTCGTGGAAAAGCCCAAGTTCAGATCGCTACTGGATATTCTGGCTCTACGGTTTACGGTTCAGGCCATGCCCCCGGCTCCTCTACCCCATACCCTCACCAAAGTCCTCCACCCTCTGCTCTTCTAGATCGATGGTGACAGTGAGCCTCAGAGCCGTGAAAGAGAGCTTACACGACCCCGTGCAAGCGTGCTCTTGAAAGGTTATGCCCTAAAAACCCACCAAGAAACTTTCAACCCTGAAGACCCGTTTTCTCCCCTCGCTGCCCCCGTCGGTGCGACAAGACCCTGTAACGCCCTATAAATCCTAGAACACCCTGTTAAATTAAACTCTGAAACCTAGGGAATCTAGGTCCCACAGAAGCACCTTAAAGCAAACTATCGAAACCCGCCCCCTTGCAGGGATCTTGCCTCAGCAAGTTTATATTGCGTCGTTTTTGAAACCCCTAACCCCTAAACCCTACACTTTTGGGTCTGCAAGGACAACGGGATTTGGGAAGGCAGCTGGAATCGGCCTCAACAGGAGGCCTCTTCGGATTCAATCAGAGGTTCTATAATAAGTGTATTATACTAATATTGAACTATACTATAATTTTCTAGAATATAAAATATATTTTATACTCGGCCATAGTCTACTTTAATATACTATACCAGATTGTAACAGACTGTAATAGTCTAGACTGTAGTAGACTCTAAGAGATTACAGTAGACTGTCCATAATATACCGTAATATACCATAATACACTATAACTTTGCAGCCTTCGACTCGAGAAAGCAGATGCAAGCGTCACCAAAAACTATCACTTCGATTCGGATCAGGCCAGAAAGTGCGAGAGAGAGAGAGAGGGAGAGAGAGAAAGACGAGACAAGCTGAGAGTTCAAGAAGCACGAAAATCCCAAGATGATGGTTTCTGCTTGGCATTGGGGTCTCTTTGCTAGAGCACTTCGGTTTGTACCCGCAAGGCACTGCCTAAGTAAGAAACCCCGGAAAACCAGACCAGAAATCCAGCAAGTTCTCGCAACCGCGCTTTCTCGGAATCCCGGCCCAATCGAAGTCATGGACATCAACAGCCGGCCCTGGCAACCGAGAGTGCAATCAATAATATGTCACCCAACAAGCTGGATATCGATGCCGCAGTGCTAGCCAGAGACAGATAATTCAGCAGCCCTAAAAAAAGGGGCCTTACTTACCTATACTATTTTGGGGGTTCCTGATTATAAGTATAGTATATTGGGCCCCAAAACCCTATTCTAATTCTTAAGCCCCCTATATTAAACCCCAAACCGAAAGCCTAACAAAGTCGAGAGGGAAAGCCGGGCTCTGGCTCTACGCTTAGTTCGGGTGCGAGGTCTTTCGCGAAAATTAGGGGTACCTTCTTGGGGGTCCTTATAATAAGGATCCTAATGTTTAGGGTACTTATTAGGGTCCCCCATTTTCCGAAAAAGGAATCTGAAGGAGGGTTCAGATCCATTAAGACCCCATAAGCCCCAAACCCTGAACCGCAGGAGACGGCAAGATGAGTTCGGAGATCTAAATGCGCAGAAATGCTGGATTAGGAGTTTTAGGGTTTAGGGGTTTAGGGCTTAGGGGTTTCGGGTTTAGGGTAAGGTCGCTGCGTGCTTGGATTTGCTCTAAACTCTTGTAACTCCCTTTGGGGTGTCGCAAGGAGGCCTCTTTTCGGAACTTCGTCTTTCTTGACGAAGCTCGGCTTCCTCCTGAGTGGATAACTAACCCCAAACCCTAAACCCACTGGGTTTCGGGTTTAGGGCTCACTACCCACTATGGCTGCGTTTTTGAGGTTTAGGGGTTTCGAGTGTAGGGTCTAGAATAGAAGTTTGTGTGCGACGTTTAAGGTTTGGGGCTTAGGGTTTACAGGTTTAGGGTTTGGGGCTTCGAGATTGGGTTAGGCAGTTTCACGAGTGACCAAACAATATGATGGGAGATTCTGGTTGAAGGATAGGCACCTGACCTTGCATCTGATGCCCTTTACGGGGTAGACACGGAATTCAAAAATTCAATAATCGGTGGAAAGATTCCATGTATCTAGATTCCATATATCTGCTTCTTTGTACCGGCTATGGTATTCTCTTTTCGTGCTTTCGACGTCGACATTCCGAGATATGAAATTAAGCCCCACCGCCCCACCGCCCGCCCACCAACAAAACAACTTATAACTCCTAAATCGAGCCACCAAATTCCTTGAGCTTATTTCAGGGATCACGGGTTGGGAGGTCGGAACCGAAGAAGTGTCGGGTTAAGCATTCAGCACCGGAAACTGAATAATACTTGGCTCTTTAGATGCATCGGCTTCCGATCGAACTTCTTCATGCACACTTGAACCTTAACGATTGGCATTCCACTCCACCTCACTCCACCAGCCCACCTCACCACATCCCACCCCACACCTCACACCCGTCCCTCCCCACCCGCCAATCCACCCAGCCACTTACCCACTCCCATTCTCTTTCCTGAGCTTGATGACTTATTCGACGGTCGGAGAAACATTCTCCTCTTCCTTTTGCAGGGAATTTGGGCAAATTCCTGGGTGTTTTGTTTGTTCCTGTAAGGCTTGGGCGTGAAATGTAATGCTGAGAAGGCTGACGAGCTTCATTAAAGAACACGCCAAACACAAAACCTGAATCATGCAGTGGCTTTCTGTTGCCGCCTCGACATGTTCAAGATTGCCGGGACGGGCCGGGACCAACCCGCATCAACGACTGAGTCGTGTCAGAACCCACGCTAACTTAACGTGTTTCACCCGTAAGAGATAAAACCCCCAACGCCTAAGGTAAAACGGTGGACCCGGCTTTCAACTCAAAGCACTGGCATTTACTGTCGAGACAGGAAATCTATGCCCCAGGTCATCGATGATGTTTCACGTAAATCCCTGCTCACGTGGGTGTGTTTGTGCATGCGTGAGTGCTGTTGAAACGAACGTCATCGCACGTGCCCAATTCCAAGACCCGACTCCTTTCCCCCGGCATCAAGCTGTTTGCAGGCTTTCGAGCGAGCTGCCGCAAGCTTTGCGCAGACTGAATTATGATCTATGCTTGAAAATCGCTGCTCCGGGCCGAGGTTTCAGGAGATAGTCAAGTGGCCTAGATAAACTGTTTTAAACCACGCTGCCGCTGGACGTCTCTGGTTTAGGCCCACCCATGTTGAAGTTAGCTACGCGTGCCCAATTTCAATGGTCGTCATCAAGGGGAGGTGAGGGTAGCGTCGAACTTCAGATTATGATTTTGCTTAGTTGCAGTCAAAAAGGGTGCTGAATCGAAAGATAATATATGCACTGAGATTTCCTTGGAAGAGTGCAGGGCACCAAGACACATGCCCCGAAGTTTGCCATCAGACTGGGAAACCAAGGTATATGATATAAGACAGGATGGTCATACTTCGATAACAGAATTGACTAGTTAAGATTTGGACTTATTTGTCCAATTTGGCACGCCATCCCGGCATAGTGGACAAGTAAATACCGGATTTTGATCACACATGTATACATGTACAAGTATGTATATACATATGTGTACATGCATGTATATACGTGTATATATATAAATACTACGTGTACAGAATGCATATACAGTGTTAATATATTTGCATGTATTCTGGTTTCTTGCTATTCCCGTTGGAAAGCTACTTGCCGGTGTTGGCATGCATGTAAACAATAGGGTTTCGTCTACTGGAAGAGCGAAAGGCAGGTTTCGAAAAGACACATTTGGATGTGATTGGTCCTTTCCAAACACGAGCATATCATATCGAAAATTTTGACCTGTAGTTTTCAAGTCAGATGTAGCGACCGAGGTGGTGGAATTACGGAAGTTTCGGCAATGCATGGCACGGCTTGTAAATGCACACAAAACACCCATTAGAGTTGGTTATCCATTATCTAATATTCAAGCCGTAATTTACCATTGTATGTGTCGTTGCGTCTGCTGGAGTGACTATCTAGTTAGTACCAGATGAAGAAGTCCATAATATATGATTGTATTTTTCTTCGGATCTAACATTTTTTATAATCAGTTGACCAGTAGAATCTGGTGCATGATAGTACCGCTGTACCCAACTATCCATGGCATCTAGCCTCCCCTCACACAACCAGTGTCGTAATTATTCTGTCCTCGACGTTATAAACGTTCTATTTGGTGAGGGTGGATAGGGCTCATCTAAGCCGTTCCCAAAGTTTCTGCGTTTAGGGCGAGACTTTCGTGCCTAGGATTTGTGGCTCAGGGTTTGAAATTGAGGGTTCACGGTCACGGGTCAAGGGTTGATTTCGGGTCATGCTTTATCTGGAAGTTTGCCTTTTTTCACGAAGCCACAGCCCATTGTGCATCAGATAGTGGAGTGCAACTAGACGCACGATGTCGTGTGCCTCCGCCACCGATCGTCTGATGCTGCTGCTCAGTGCTTTCAACCTACTGCCACAGGCGATTCCCATGCTATGGGGGCAAGATGCTTAGTAGTTGATTTTGCAAACTCTGACCGCTGTGGGTTCACGAAATTCGCTTTGGAACGGAACTTTCAAATTCTGAATATCTTCTGGCCCATGAGCTGCCTTAACCCTAAACCCTAAACTCTAGCCCGAAACCCTAAAGGGACAACTAAGGACACCCTTCTGACCATGCTCTCCGGTGATGAGAAGGCGAAGCTGGAGTCGTCGGGTTTCGCCACATGGCAGGCCTTTGGGATACTTCATATTTTCCCCTATTTGGCATAAGAGGATCTTATTGGGTGGGGGTTCAGCGGTTCAGGGTTTAGGCTAAATTTGCCCTTGTTGGGCTAAAGGGAATTTATTTCATTACAATTTTCGGAGGCTTTAAATGGCCAACCTAGGCCACATGGTGCATTATGCCCCATTTGGGCTGCTTGCTCCTAGTCCTTGCCCTGCTCTGCGTGCTGGCGACACAGCTGGACCGCAAGCCGCGCTGTGCCATGCATGTCGTGCTTTTGGTCTACACCGGCTCGGCGATCTACTACCACTACAGAATGATGCTAGTACAAGGCCAGAAACCGCTTCCGCCGCCATGGTTCCGCGAGCCGGAGACCTTCTGGTTTAACATCTATGCAATTCTCTTCAGCACTGCAGTCAACGGAGTTGGTACGATGGCTGCACTCCTTCGGACGGATCCGGCTTCAAAAGGTGGAGCCAAGCAAGACTGAATAGGCGCTGCAGCCAGTCGGCGCTTCACTTATGCTTGCTTACCCGGAGATCTGAACCAAAAAGTGCTACTTGTGGCTATCTTAGGGACAGGTCGCAGGCATGTTCAACACCTACCAAGTGACGATTTGCAACGAGCAGAGGTAGGTACAAATGGGTAGCAACCCGGATTGACCAATACGTTTGATTTCTTCTATGTTAGAATATTTTTATTTGTGTTAAGCTTTCTAATAAGATCTATCTATGTCTATCTACTCTTTTTAAAATATGGGATATCTAAATTTTTTTACAAATAAAGCACTGCATATATATATATAATATTATTGGTCTGAATTCTTTCATTCTAGAATACGTTCCTTCATAAATCGATTTCTTCATTACTATCGCGTTATTTTCGTGGATCTAGGTACACTTACGTTCTTTTACAAACAAGAGTCTCGAGATAAAAGGTCCAAATGAATGTAGAATATTTCCTATTGATTAAGGGCGTCTTTAATATTGGATTCAGACGTCGTGCTGCTTGCGTCCGTGACTCTGCGTTTCTTCGTGAAAACCTCCTGCATGATTGTCTCGCGCGACTAAAATCCTGGAAATTTTAGTGTCGCGAGCACTTCTCTCCCGGTACTAAAATCCCGGAGTTCAGGGGGATATTTTCGCGGTAATAAAATTCTACAGGTTTTTGGCGGAGGCTCCAGTGCTGTGCTTGCTGAATGAAACCACGTAATCAGTCGTATGTCAGGGTTCGTGTCCAGGTTCGCGGTTCGTATCCGGCTTCTAGAAGGCTCCAACAGCACGGCACGACACGATACGGCACACCACACCGAACCACACCACACCACGCCTTACTACACCACACCACACACACACAACACACACAACACACACACACACAACACACACCCCACACCACACAACACAACACACCACACAACACATCACAATATACTTCACAACAAACAATACACAACACAACACAACACATATCATAACACACAACACATCACATCACACAACACAACAAAACACAACACAACCCAAAAAATACAACACAACACACCACACAATACATCACATCACATCACAATACACTTCACAACAAACAATACACAACACAACAAACAATACACAACACAAAACACAATACAACACAACACATCATAACACATCACAACACACACCACAACACACAATACAATACACAACACACAATACAAAAACACAATCCACAATATAAGACAACACACAACACAACACAACCCATAACACAACATATAACACAACATTCATAATTTTTTTTGCAAATCTAAAAATTTCAGAACTTCGCCTAATTAGAGATTTGATAAATCTCTTAAACTTCTGATAGAATTAGATATCCCTATTCTTTTTATTCGATCTTTAAATTTCTTTTGTAATATATCGACCTATTCTTGAAATTTCGTCGCTTAATTTTTCATTCTCTAATACTATTCCCAAATTTATTTAAGTCATAAATAAATATAACTCATATAATTTTTTGATTCTAATAGATACAACCCAGATATAATAATCTATAAATATATACTCAGAAATTAAATATAACATATATTATATACAATAGATTTAGAAGACTTTAAATTACGATTGAGAGAGGACTTTAGAGGGCTCTGTAGGATACGGGGTACGTTTTTAAATCTTCTTTCTTCTCTCTTCCTTAGATTATGAATATTGATTCTAGAAGATTCTAGGTGATATAACACGTATTTTATATCTCTCTCGCTGGGAGACTATAAATATTATTGAATATTGATTATAGAGGACTCTGCGGGATATGGCGCGCATTCTTCTTCCCCGCCGGAAGATTATATATATATCATTAATTTCAAATTCTAAAGGGGACTACGGGATATAATACGCGTTGTGCACTCTTATTCTTTTGGTTGAATATAATATTTTAATTATTAATTATAGAGGATTCTAAGATAGATAAGATATATATTATATATTTAATATAATAGAGAGAATAGATATAATGTATTTAGCTATACGATACGAAGTACGATATAATAGATATATCATATAATATATCTAATAGGCTTAGTAGTATATAGATATAGATATCTCAGAATGGTGATCCTAGAGAGCTGTACGGGATGGGACGCGCGTTTTGGACCCTGTCTTGCAAAATTAAAATCATATATATTTCTAGAGGGCTCCGCGTGATATGGCGCGCATTTTAGATTTGAACTCCCCCGCCCCNCCCGGCTCTAGAAGACTATAAACGCCACTAAATATTGATAAGTCGTAAAATTCTCGTAAAGGAGATAAGATCGAATAAGAAATAGAATGAAAAGATATTTAAGGATCGAGAAAAGAAGAAAGGAGATATCTTATATAATAATTTTCTATATCTATGAGAAGTTTGCAATAGCTATCAAAAATTTTGAGAAATCTATCAAATCTAAATCTAAGCAGAATTCGAATCTATTGAATTTATGTGAGATCTATGAAATATATTCGATTTATTTCAAGTCTCTAGAATCTAGATATTATTGAATTCTTTTATTCTATCTTTCTCTCTTTCTTTTTCTCTTCTATATTGTCTTTTTCTTTTTTCCTCTTTCTTATTTCTCTATTTATTCCGTCTCTTCCATATCTCTTATTCATCTCTCTCCTTCTCTGCCGCTCTGCCATTCTCTCGCTCTCTCTCTCTCTCTCTCGAATCTCTCTCTCTCTGCTTTCTTTGCTCTAGGGCTAGGAAGATGGGCAGATCCCATCCCGTTATTTTGAAAGGATAGGCTTGGATTTACAATGGAAGGAGTCGTGGTAAAACGACTCTCTCTCTCTCTCTCTCTCTCGCTGGCTTCACTACTATCTCGATAGAAATGAAAGACCAACTACGCTAGCTTTCGTGACATACAAAAGCTAGCAACACACATGCACACAACACGCGACAACGCACAACACACACACACGCATATCACACACAACACACATACACACGCGCACAACCCACAAAACACACATGCAACACATACAACCCACACAACATATAACATACGGCACACCACACACAACACAAAATACAACACGCGCAACAACCGAACCAAGACAACTACTAATTATTCTAATTTTTAGTTAAGTTCAAGATTCATAAAATTCATAGATTATATTTTGAAAATGAATTATAACGAAGAATCCTACAACCAAATTTAAATAACCTACATAATATCCCTTGTCATTGAAACTTGTCAGAATCTCAAATATATGATTTTCTGAATTTATTCAAATTCCGATCTTCTTCTATGTTTCAATTTCAATATATATATATGTATATATATATGTATTTATTGAAAAAATTGTTCAAATCTTTCAAAATCGTTTTAAATTTAACCATATATATTTTTTTTTACAAAGATTTATAAGTCTAAAAGTTGTATTTTTAATATTATCAAAGATAGAATCCTAATATATATATATATATTGAAAAATTAGAGCAATATTTGCTAGTAATATTCTATACTACAAGAATAATTAAACGAATGATATATATATATAGACTAAGAACATCATAGAAAAACCTATTTTAAGATTCACCCGTTATTTTAGAATATATGACGTATTCATATACAAAGGTAAAAGACTACCTTCGAGAATTCATGTGGTAAGTAGAATATATCTATGAAATAACTCATTCTCCGCAAATAACCATATTGGTTGCGCAAGAAGACAACTCCAATCTATAATCTAAGTATCTTTCGATTAATTATCTTTGTTTCAAATAATATATATATATATATATATATATACAGATAGATGTATTCTTGTATATGAAGAACAACACTAGATATAATAGAAACCCATAAGTCCAAGATCTGTTATTATGTATTTCTTGTTGTCAATTTAGCCGCACCCTGTGCGGTCTGTTGCTTCTTGTCCCTCAAATGTAAGATAATGTAAGTCTTGCAGCTTTCAACTTGGTCTCCCGCAGCTGCCTCTTCCAGACCAGGCTGCTTGCTGCTTTCATTGTCGCTTTCGCCGCTTCGAGGCGCTCTGCTTGCGGCTGCTGACACCCGTGTCGTGGCTGATAGTCAAAGACCCAACGACTCAAAAAGCTGGATCTGAATCGGTGGTCGCCGTAGCGTGCCGTAGCTGCGGAGGGAGTCCGGCGATTCATAGCAGCGGAAGCACAGCACTTAGGATGTGATTGCGGATCAGGCAGCGCTTGCCGGCGGAACTTCTAGGCGACTACAGGCGACTCTAAGCACGATGGTCTACGCAGCGCGCGTGTCGGCAACTTGTCAGCCGAGGTGGACGTCCAGCTTACGGCCCCCCCCACGCTAAGCACGTCTGCAAAAACATGGAATGACGACATGGATATTTTTCAACAAAATCTAGCCAGCACAAGCTTGAGAATTGACTAAGTTGAACCCTCAAATTGTTTTCGTGAAGCGAATTGGTTTCGACTTTTGGAAATACCTGATTGTATGGGCTTCTCTGGCTCCTCAGAGATATGCGCAAGTATCGTTTTGCTTGTCTAGTTCTGCTGGCAGAGATTATTAATTTGTTGATGTCTTGAGCTGCATTGCTAAAAAGGCTGGTCGTGTAGGATTCTGCAAGAAGCTGTTCTTATAGTTGTAAAAAGCCGACTGCCGACTGCACGAAAAAGAGGGTAGTCCCTACTGATCGAACAGTGAACAGCTCTTCATCAGCCAACTTTTTGGGTAAATAAAACACTCCGATGGCATTCCTTCGCCATCACGGCGCACAGCAAAATGTCCAAACCTGAGCCGGCGTGATGCAGGACAGTTGTGCCCCGCAGTCGGGGTTCGGCAAGTAATATAAGGGCCTTGCTATCGCCTTAATAGTGCTTGTGAAGGAATGAGATGGAATGAGCCTACTTTTCCCAGTCCACTGGGGAAGCTTACTTAAAGGATTATGGAACGTAGTAAGTCGGTTATAATTGGGGTTATAAGTCCCCTAAGTGGGGTTATCTAAATTATAACCTACTTATAACCTTACTTACTAAGTCCCATGAGCCTTTAAGTAGGCCTTTAACCCTAAACTCCGTGAACTGCTGCCCTGGCCCGGGCGAATGACCAAAAGCGCCCATCAGGATGGAAGCTGGTTTGGTTTTTTTGGCCCTCACACTCGGACAAGCCTGGCAAGGTCTGCAGTTGTAGGTTTAGGGTGTCTCAAGTGTGGACTTGTTTGTTGTTTTTTGAGTGCGGGGGGCGAAACCCTAAAACTTAGGATTTAGGGTGTACGCTTCGAGAGCGTAGCGGGTGCTCTACAACTTCGCTCCCAAACTGTGTTCTTTCGCAAGGGGCGTGCTCCTAGGTCCAAAGTGTTCCCCTAGATCCACAAGCTAAAGAACTACCCCTCAAAGCCCAAAACCCACTGCTGAGCCCAAAAGTTTTGTAACCCACAGCCCAAAAGTTTTGTGCTCCAAAGCCAAGTCCAGTCCCGAGCCATGCAGGCTTGCACCCTCAGACCTGAAACTTTGCACTTCTGCTCCGTTCCCTTCTGCTCTGCGCTGCCTGTCGAGTGTCTCAATCGAGAGTTTCCTTGCCTCTCTCGCTTCTCATCCGAACCGTTCCAATGAACTTGACTGGTATTGTTAATATTGTTGATAGCATCAACATTATGAACCATAATGTTATGACTGAGTTGGTGATGTTGTTCGAACTCCCCTTTTCCGTTGAAGCTGGTTTCGTGCCAGTTCTAAACAGACTTTTATATAAAATATACTGTGCCGCTGCACACGGGTGCGCCTTTAACGTTTAGGCTTCTAGACTCCAACACCAGCAAGGGACAAAACCTGAATCCGCAGTCCAGCTGCAATGGTGCCCTTGTGTCCAGGCCCTTCAGGCCGTCCATCACCTCCAGCGATTGCGCCCTAAACCCTAAACCCTTTGCGAAACCCGAAAGCCCTCATGAGGCTACTCAAAAAATGCTCAGAGAATGGCAACCTTTTGGCTCACGGCGACAGGCTAGTGCTATGGATTGGTGCGCATGGTATGGGTTACAACTGACTCAGAAGATTCTGGATGAGTTGAAGGCATTCTTGGTGCTCCAAGCAGAATAGGGCTCTTTTGAAAGGCAAATTGCAAGGGCTTTAGGGCCTGATGTAAGGGTTACTCTAATTAATCCAAGCCAGGATCGACAAAAGCCCCCCTGCTCCACCGTGACTTTTTCCGACTCCTGGGCTGTATGCTAAACTAAACTCTAGATCCTTGCGAAACTTACCTGGACTCTAGAAAACCCAGCTTTATAAGGGTTCCTTATTATGAATTCCTTGCACAAGTCCTAAACAAGGTAGGTTCTTTGGTGTTACGGCCCTAAACCCGAACCCTAACCTAGACCCTAACCCTAAACCCTAAACCCTAAAACTAAACCTTAAACCCTAACCTGATCTCATTCCATGTGCACGGACGCCTAGGGCTCCTGAGCCTTGAATTTCAGAGCCGCCATGGCTCTGGGGTTCAGTTTTGAAGTGTTGAAGCTTTGGGTTTAGGGTTAAAGTGTTGAAGCTTTGGGTTCAGGGTTTATGCAGGGTTTAGGCTTGCAGGGCTGAGGGCTGTTATGATTATGGGTTTAGGGGCAAAGTGATAGGGGATAAGGTTAATGCGGTGCAGCCAATGCAAGGTTTGATCACGTCTTGCATGACCTTTTACCTCCTTCAAAGTTGAGGGCTGGGTTTTCCGTCGCTTAGGAGCCGGCTTGCACCGGTGTAGAGCCAAATGCGGTCTCCATGCTCCTGAGCTCTGCAAAAGGCGCCCTTTTAAATTCGGATGATAAGACTCCTGTACTGTATAGAACCGTAGACAACAGGATCTCCAAACAAAGAGTCTTCAGGCTTGCATTCCTCACTGATTGGTGAGAAGATGTGACCAGACGGACACAAACCGCAAGATAAAGCGGTACTCATGGCAAGAACTGATTGCATGATGACCCCCCAGGCTCGAAACCGCTCGATGATGGTTTCAGGTTTGTGGGTCTTCTGCCACGATCAATTTGGCGGAACCAGGCGAGGACGCCATGTCGAATCAGTCAACCCAGGCGATCCTCGCTACTGACCGTACTGAGGCCCTTGCCAGTGAAGCTTTGTCCTCGCACGACATGCATCTGCGGAGATGCGAGATATGTCAACTTGGCATCCGCTCTACGCAACTACTGCTTCAGCGTGGCTGTCCGACCCAAACTCGAACCAATGGAAGATCTTAGCCGGCCCGAAACAAGTCACCGGCCATGCCTTTGAGACTACACGAAATTAGAAACTAAGCTGTGTTCGGACAGCAAAAAGGTAGCCAATGACGGGAGTCCTCTTTGGAGAGAGGAAGCTGCTCGTCGCCATGCTGTCTCCACATGGGATTGCTGCTCACCTTGCTTGGCCGAGCAGCTGAGAGGGTTCGGGGAAAACCCCTGAGTCAAGAGTGCCAATAAAGGGGCCTTAATAATTAGAGTAGGGTTTTGGGGTATATTTTACTATACTTATAATAAGGAGCCCCCAAAATAGTATAGGCAAGTATTGTTCTAGGCGGTCGTTTTAAACCTGTACTAAGGCCGGGGGGGAGAGAGCGCTCCCCGAGCAGCTCAAAACTCTGTTTATGCACGGGTGTACACAATTTTGTTCGCAAGCTTGTTGCGAGCTCACCCGGCTAGTGCAAGGCGTAGCTAGCATCTGCAGGCGTAAGATGCTCGACGTGCGCTTGCTGAAACCCACAAAGCGTATGAGGCCCTCAAACCCACTCCTGCAGCCCGGAATTCTGACATATCTGCCTCCGGGAACTGTAGCTCCGGACCGATATTCCCAAAACTGTGTTACAATTTGAAGGGCTTTTAAAGGTATTCATGAATAAGTACCCCTATATTGGCTACCTAGAAGGGCTCACAGTGCTGCAGTGTTACATTCATTTAACCTCGAAGCAACGAAACTGGAAGGAAGTGAAACGACAAATGCTGAATTTCCGTCAGCCGAAAGACTTACTATAGCTGCCTAGATGACTACTGATATTCCCCTTCGGGTTCTTATTGTAGTCTACGATATACCCCAGACCCCCGCAGTAATAAAGGCCCCTACAGTATCGTCCTCGCTGAGAAGCAGACACTGGAGTTTTACAGTAATGTAGGGGCCTTAACAAATTAGAATAGGTTTTGGGAGTAAACTATTATACTATAACATATAATACGGAACCCCCCAAACCCGGTTCTAATTATTAAGGCCCCTATATTACCTTCAGCCTGAATGTCCTGCAGTGCCCACACGGACTGAGCCCATGGCTGCAACCAGCTCAAACTTGCCAGCCTTCCGTCGCCGCTAGTTTCTTTTTTGAGGGGGGGGGTAGGGTTAAGGGTTTAGGGTTCATTGCAAATGCAGCTGGTGCTGCATGCTTGTCGCCTGCGAAAGTTCGCATCAATTGCGACAGCTCCTGAATCTGAAAGGAAAACATGGAAAGAACCTATGAACCTCACCTTTGAGTCCTGACATCTAGAATCTGGATGCTGCGAGGAGCCGGGGTAACACAGCCAATACCACCCCGGCCGCACAAACATGACGATACAACTCACATGCACATGCACGTGTCACGACACACATCCAGTCAGGCTGAAACACTGCCAAAAACAAAGAGAGACACGCCGACGGGCAGAGATGTATGTCTCAACGACTTGGTCATATGGTTCTGCATCAATGTGGAGTTTCACAAGGGCTTAGGTTTCAGCTCAGGGCTTTGTTGGCAAGGGTTCTGCGCAGGCCTCCAGCTCTGCGATTCGGAAGTGCTCTCGGCTGACCTGAGGCTGGAACAGTGGAAAAAGGGGTTTCGGCTCTCGGACAATCCAGGCGAGGCAAACCCCTTTTTAGGGATTTGGGGTTTTGGGGTGGCGTGTAGTGGGCTGGTACCGTACGTGGCTTCGAGTGACCTTTGCTGGCGAGGTGCAGCTTGTGAGGTGCTTTAACTTTGCCATTCGGTTGAGGGGCTAGGTGTTCCGCCCACCAAGCCCTGAACCCCCGCGCGCCAAACTCCACCCGAAAGCCGGCGTTCTCTTGGGACTCTTTAGTTCAATTACAGTATATTAGTATAGTATGCCCTGCTTCTTCAGTCCATCCAAGGCCCCTACCCAGGCCAGGGCCTCATCGTGCAAAGCGGCCTGCATCGGACTTGATCAGCATCTAGGTTTCAGGTACCAGAGTTCAGGGTGGATGGTGTTGGTGGCTTCGGGTTTTATCTTTTTTCTACACCCTGAACCCTGGGTTCGGAGTTCAGGGTTTATGGTCCGGGTTTTATGTACATCCTAAACCTTCGAGTTCAGGGTTTCGTGTTCGGTGTCGGGGTCGTTGATGCAGGGTCAAGCTTTTCGGCTGTGAATTTCAGGCTTCGTCCACTGGTGTGCTCTTCCGAACTACAGCTTCCTTCAAGGCGATGCAGGGGACTTAATAGTGCGAGTCAGGGTTTGGGTGGTACAAGTGAGTACAAGTGTATATATATATATAGGAGAGAGAGAGAGAGAGAGAGTATGAATGGATATGAAAGGGGTATGCTTGGTTTTGCTGTTCCCATCGACCAGGGATTGAGATGTTCCAGTCACACAGGGAGGAATGTCCGTAGGCCGTAAGCTGTAAACTCGGTTGTAGCAACGTATACCGTATGTCCTACATATACATAACTCTCTCTCTCTCTCTCTCTCTCGCTCTCTCTCGATATATATATATATATACAGCGTTTTATGGAGGACCATCAGCGAGTTACAGTTTCAAAAGTATCCCAAATGGGCACTTATCAAACCGATCTTGATTTTCCCAGATCGAACCCACATGCCGTCACCCGCGTCTCCTGGTGCAGCTCGTGCTGGTAGGCCCGGCCCACCTGCAGGGACCAAGCAGTGGACATGATGCACGAAGGGCTCATCCAGCAGACACGAAGTCCTCTTTGCTCTACAAATCCTTTTTTTGTCCGGGCTGTGAAGTTCTGGGCGGAAAAACCCCCAAAGCGAAAGCCTGAGGCGCAAACTGTGAGATTTTGCCGGCCGTTGTTGCATGAGGCCGGCGCTGCAGGAAAGGCAACCTGGCACCCACAGCACTCGAGGGCTGGACATTCTGAGCCTAGAACGCTAGTGTTTCGGTCTCAACTCAGCCTTCCCTTAAACCCTAAAACCCCATAGCCCTAAACCCCTCCGTGTCCTGGACTTACAAGCAAAGGCTAGGCGGCCGCAGTTCGTAATGTAGGCGCCTTGCAGATTTGAAGAGGGTTCCTAGCATTTTAAGGTTTCGGATTTTGGGGTTTAGAGTTTTGGGTGTTTAATGTATAACTAGTCAGACCGCGCTCGATATGGCCAACATGTCGTGCAGGCGAAACATCCACTTGCCTGCGAACAGCAACCCAGGCAGAATTGTGCTGGGGTTGATAAAATGCCGGAGTTCATCGTGTTATTGCACATATCAACGATGCGCCCTCTGCTCTCTTCCCCTGGTTTCCTTGGGTGCTGTGGGAGAGAGATATGCTGTTTGACTGTAGGCCAGAAGCCCGAATCACTGCACCCGGAAGCCTATATCTTTCGACCTCGACCTTGGCCTTTAATCCCTCTTCTATGTATACTATCGGGGCCTTTATAATCAGAATAGGTTTTGGGGCGCACTAAACTATGTATACTATATTTATAATAAGGAACCCCCAAGATGGCATTGGTAATTGTTTCGGCCCCTAGATTACTTCCTATACTTGAGGATGCCGAAAATCTTGCTACGCCACAGCACCTGAGCATGTACTCGTCGCTGCTCAGGGAGCACCTGCTTCTGGAGCGAGATAGAAACATTATATATATATATACAGAAAGATACAGATATAGATATAGATAATCTGAAATTAAGGGGCATTGATCCGAGGACGAGGCCATGACCCTGTGAGCCTCATCTGGGCCTAGGGTTTGGGTTCTTGCAACTGGTTCAGCGTTTACGCTCTCACAACTCGGACAAGCCAGGCGAGGTTCACGGTGCGAGGGTTTCGGCTTCAGGGTAGTATCATCTGGTAGCCCTGGTGTGCTTGAGTTGATGGCTACCTGTACTGATTCCGGCGAATGTTGACTAATCAGCACCACCAGGCTCCAACACGATGTACTCCGCATGCGAGTTCTCTAGGCTTGCTTGTCAAGAGCAATACTTACTGGGGAGTTTCCGAAAATATGGGACCCTAGTATAGTACCCTACATAGTAGCATCCTTATTATAAGGACCCGAAACAAGGTACCCCTAATTTCCGCAAACTCCGACTTGCAGAGTTATCACAAGCAGTTACCTGTACGTGGGTAGTTCTCTAAATTAGGGTCCCTTTATAGGTCCCCAAAATAGTACGGCACCTAAACCTCTATGAAAAAGGACCCTAAACGGAACCTAGTTTGGAGAACTACCCATGAACAAGGGGCCGCAGCTCCAACGCACTTGCACGCAGAGGCCGAGTGGGAAAGTCACCCCTAAACCCCAGTAGGAAGAGATCATCCTCGAGACCAGAGATAAGTCGGAAGTCATACCAGAGATCATGAACGACGACCCAACAAGATCCGTGAGAATAATGGAAAGCCCGCCAGACAAGGGCTGGCTACAAATAGCTCACTGAAACCCTCCACCTTAAACCCTACATGAATAGCCCGCTTCCTGTAGAGAACTAAGAATGTCACAAAGCGCTTTTAGGGCTCATAGTGCGAGCACCGCCCTTTGCAGCAGTCATGCCCGATGAACCATCAACCGAGGCCCAGAGCCCTGAACCACTTTTTTGAGCACGGGCTGCGGTGCAGATCCTACAGAAGTGTTCTAGATAGAGCAAGCCTACGCCGATATGTAATCCTATACACTCTAATCCCGAAGCCCAACCCCGAACCAATAGTCTCAACCCAAAACCTCCGAACCCAAAACTTCTTGTAAACCTCGAAATGATGTGAGACCAAACTCAGCCCACCTCGGGTCTCACGGCAGTTCCACCGAGCTCGACCCAAAATGCGGGACCTGCGACCACGTCATGCAGCTTGCGATTGAGGATAATCAGGGTCTAGGGTAGGTGGGTATTTGGGTTACTTGAGCAGTTAGGACCATGCAAACATAATGAACACGTTCTGCAGGCAAACATGATTATCAGTGCAGCTGCGCAGCTGGAGCAACTGCTAATTTGATCAAACCCAGACATAGCACTGGCAGGTGCTCAAGACTACATGCATTTTCACTGCAGGCTAACCTGGCTAATTGCAACGGTGAAAAACCTGGACCTAAACCCTAAACAGGCCTGGATCTAAACCCTAGCGAAAAACCTAAACAGCCAAAACCCTCAACAACCGTAAACTCGAACCTCACCTTACAAGAACTGAAGGCTTGAACCTTCAAAACCTCAATCTTAAACATCACCGCATCTAAGCCCACAACCCATTGCTTAGGGTTTAGGGGTTAAAGGTTTAGGGGTCTAGGGTTTCGCTAAACTTATGTCTGGGTTTCCGAAATTAGGGGACCCTAATCTAGTACCCTAAACGGTAGGATCCTTATTGTAAGGACCCCAAGCTAAGGTACCACCTCTTTTCGGAAACTCCCCCTAAACCCTAAACCCTTTGCAAGACTTGGGCCTGCAGGCGCTGGTGAGGCGGCAACGAAAGTCGCTCCGGGTGCCTTGGCAAGAGCAAATCTCCGTGCAGGTTTCGGGTTTAGGGGCTTCAGGGTTCCCTAAACCCTAAACTTCCTAAACCTACATCCGGAAGCCTAAACCCTCTACTCCCTTCTTTTGAACCCCAGGCTCTGATCCTGTTCAGCTGGAAACCCTATAAACCCTAAACCCATGATAAAGGCTCTCAGGGTCCAGGGTTTCAGCTGCTCAGGGAGGTTCGGGCAGTTGGGGCTTCAAGTCGTTAAGAGGTCTGGAGTTTAGGTTTAGGGCTTAGGAGCTTCTTAAGTTTTTGAGACTTTAAGACCTGGGGCTAAGCATTTAGAGCTGGGTTTAGGGCTTCGGCGCTCACACTCGGGCAATCCAGGCGAGGCATGTGGTTCGAGGTCTGTGGAGTGAGACGATCTACTGAGGATGACTCGAAATGATACAGATACTGAGGCAAAGAACGGTTTAGGGCTTCGGGTTCAGGGTTTCAGGTTGGCATTTTGAGGGCTGTGGTGGCCTGCTCCACGGCAGCTTGAGCTTTGCTAAGTGCGGCTTTTGGGGGACTTTTCGGCATTGAAGGTCCGGAAGTCGGGCGGGGTATGCTCATGTTACTTCATGGGCCATACCGTCCATACCCTTACTTATGCCCTCCGCCCTGAATCCTAAGCCCTGTTCTATTCACTGCACCCAAAAAGCTAAAGTTAGAGGTTCGCGAGTTTAACCGCCTGAGCGCCCAATCCGTCCACCCCCTATTGGATCCTGTTGGCAGGATACAAGCAAAAACCGACCTGACGTCACAAATCCCCAACACCAACCAACAGAGGTGAACCGGACGCACTGAATTCAAATTCAACCCCAGACCCGCGTCGAACCCTGTATTACCGGGGCCTTAGTAATTAGAGTAGGGTATTGGGACCGGTTATACTTTAATTATAATAAGGACCCACAAAATAGTATAGGTAATTGTTAAGGCCTAGATATTATCCTGAAACCCTGCGGCGCTTAAGCCTCAAAAACCCTGGGGAACAGAGTCGACACCAACAGAAATCCTCGTCCACATGCCTTGTGGGGGTTTTGGTCCTTGGTTGTTTAGGTGTAGGGAATTTATGGTGTGTTCAGGGCTCCAAGTTTTGTAACGTGGAGATCCCCAAACACGGCTGCACGGTGGGGGAGGGGGGGTCTAAGGACAAACAAAGTTTCCATTTCATTCCCAGCCCCTGGCCCGTTCCAGCGTCAAGCGCAGGAAACACCTGGGCTTCTCGGCTCTGAAGCTTTGACGCCCGGAATGAGAGAACGAAGCAGGGTTGCGACAGTTTTAAGGTTTCACGTCCTGCGAAACCTTTCACTCCTCAAGCTTTCGAAGCAAATGGCGGGCATTGCGCTACCATGAGTCCCTTGGATAGCTTCCCGGCTTCTGGGTGCAGAGTTTAGCGACATGAAGCCTGACTCGTACTTAAGGGTTCAGTGGAATTAGTAAGTGATTAATTATAATCCTGGGGTTATGTAACCTTTCTTATCAGTTACTTACGTAAAGGCTCATGGGACTTAGTAAGTAGGGTTATAAATAGGTTATATAATTAGGATAGCCCCACTTAGGGGACTGATAACCGCAATTATAACCTACCTACTAAGTCCATGATCCTCTAAGTACTTCACCGGCTTACAGGTCTTGCGCAAGGAGTGCTGAAGGCCCTAGGCTTAGGGCCTAGGGTTTGCGGACCTTAAACCTCCCGATGTCCTGATTACCTGCTTTACCACAAGGGGGGCCAGTTTGTACTAACAGATCATTCGAGAACGAGTTTAGTTGAGGACCGTTGAGGAGCTGGAGTTTGGCAGTTCCCTTATATAAACAAATAAATATATATATATGTACACGTACATTCATACCTGCATCCATAATTACATCCATCCAATATCCTTTCATCCTGGATTCGATTAAGTCGTCTACAAAAGATCTATCGCTCCCACTGCATGATCATACATACATCCAACAGTCCGTACATACTGACATACATAAGCGCGTACATGCGTACTTACGTACAAGCATGCATGCATTCAGTACACATGTTCACTGCCCTATGCTGCAAAGCGCTGCATTACTCTTATGCTACATAAAACGGCACTACATACAGTACAGTACATGACCTACATCCACAAACACATTCATCCAGACATGCACACATGAATCTATAGAAACAAAATGAAACAAACATACACACATGCATCCGCCCTTATCTCCATACATACACACATGCGTGCGCGGATGCGTGCACACAGCTTTACAGATACACTACCCTGCACTACTGCACACTACACTGTGCCACGCTACATGCCAGCTGCCCAGCGCTACAGTACAGTACGATATATATATATATATACGCGTGCGCATGCATACATACATGCATTCATAGATACGCACAAACACACGAACATACATAAGTAGGTTCGTCTCTTTACACATGAAGATACTTGTATACACGCATAGCAGGCGCTCATCCCAAAGCCCTGGCCACCCAAGATCCAAGCACTCAGGCGAGCTCTTCTTACAAAGCCCTGTGCTCAAAACAGAATGTGCAGAGGCAGATGCAAGGACATGTTGAATCTGATGACGTATGAACAATGACAAGATGTCATATGCCGCGCTCAATCTCGGATCCTCTTTCTCCCTCTGAGGCCTATGCCGAAGCTCCACACCGGCGACGAACTCAATGCCTCTGAACCCAGCAGTGATGCGTGGGATTGTTCCAGGGTTCTTACTTTTGTGGTTTAGGTTTTTGGGTTGGAGACTGAAGGCTTTTTGGGAGAAGTCCAGTGCACCACGCGGGAGCTGAAGTTTTAGGCGTCGGGGGATATGTCTGACGAACTGAAGCTTCAACAAAACAAGTCAAGTAGCTGGACCACGTGGTCGATTCGCACTCTCACCCGGGGATCTGCAGAGGAACAGGTATCCATGTTGTTGAAACCTGAACGAATGCCCAGGAGGCACGCGCACACACACACACACCAAAGCTCAGTAAAACGGGACGCTGAAACCAAAACAGAGCAACTTGGCCCCCTCGCAGCCAACAGAAGCCCTCAACACACAACCCTTCTTGAACGAGGTCTCTCTGAAGTGCCTATAATGTCCAAGTTGTCCACAACCCTAAACCCTAAACTTTAAACCCTAAACCCTCAGTGCAAAACATCGAGATCCCAGCTCTCCCCGGCATTCATGATGGACTCTCCATCCTGCCAAGTACCCTAATTTTGTTGTACCCTTATCAGGGTTTAGGGCTTAGGGGTTTAGGGTATAGGGGTTTACTATAAGACCCTTAGCCGCATAGCCACAATACAAACAGTATTTTGATAACCCCTTGGGTTTTTGTTGTTTTCAGAAGAACACACAAATACAACTAGTTCCCGAGGCGAGCCCAGCACTATCTGGGGCACACGGCTCCAGGGGTTTTGTTTGGTGTTTAGTCGTTGGGCTCCTTTGCGCTTTTCGTCGGGCCTTCGGATGCTTCTGCTGTTCCGGATGTCACAGTCACGAGGAACTTTGGCTAGAAGTATCTCACTTCGGGGTCCTAACCCTTTTGTACACAGGCTTGATTGGAGCTTGGCCGGCCAGGTTCCCCGCAGCACATGGCACTCGTGGCGAGATGCACAACGGCTAAGTAAGCAGAATCCGTATTTATCTTACGAGCTAATCAGCCAATCTGTCGGAGGCATAGGACCCTAAACCCTCAACCCTATCCTCAGCATATGCCGACCCTACTGTTTCAACTCTCGCAACTATGGGGCCATGTTCTGAAACTACCAAGGTCGTAAGTGTGACAAGAGAAGAACCTTCAGAACTCAAGCAAATGCGCAGTTCTCTAAATTAGGGTCCCTTTGTAGGTCGGCAAAAAATGGCACGACCTGTAAAAAAGGATCCTGAAAAAAGACCTCAATTCAGAGAACCATCCAAATCTAGGTTCCTGAGGGGCCCCTTAATCAGAAGGGTACCCTTTTTCTCTTACTGTTTGGTTTTAATAAGGGAACCCAAAAAGCAAAAAAAGGGCAAAAGGGTACTACTCACGAACCTAGAACATGCAAAATCCGAGCAACAAGGCCACAAGGTGGAGGCGAGTCTATCGTGGGTTTGGGTCTTAAAGTTTGGGGTTTAGGCAAGATGGAACTGCAAAACCCTCAAACCTGTAAGCACCGGAAGCTCTAGCCGTAGGATCCGAGGTGCAACAAAGGGGCGTTGAACAAGTAAAACGGGACTTTGGGGCATGTTCGAACAGAGATGAGGAGGAACCCTAAGGATCTAAGCTTACCTAATTCAGGCATCCCTAATCTCAGCAGCCCCCATGAATTTCCTGTCCTTTCCGAGTTGCTGTTGTCTCACGACCTGCAGGTGCAGTGCCCGGATGGCTCAGGCGTAACTGAAATTAATTAAGTGAGGTTTAAGCTTCTGACACTCATTCTCGGACTGTTTAGGGTTTAGGATTCCGTCGTGCGCGGGCTTGAAGGGCCGCACTGCAGGATTGGATTAAAGTTTGAGTTTCAGGTCAAAACGTTTACAATTCTGCAAGAAATGTGGCGTGCATGGTCTGAATGAACAGAGGTCAGATTGCCAAAAAGTGGGGATTCCGTTCCTGCCCACTCGGTTCGCCACACCCTCAATCGCTGAGCGTTTCAGCCGAAAACTCCCGCATGCATATGCCCAGCCACCACGTCGCATCCTAAACCCTTGAACATCCAAACCCAAACCCGGAAGCCTAAACCCTGAAGCTTAGACCCTGAACCTTAAACTCTGAACCCTAAACCCTGTACCATGGCAGGCTGGATGTTCCGAGGAAGAGGCCACTGGGTTGACACTGAGGTTGCGCACCTGACAGTTTGATGTAGGGGCCCTAATAATTAGAATAGGGTTTCGGGGTAGATTATACTATAATTATGATACCGGGAACCCCCAAAGCCCTATTCTAATTATTAAGGCCCCTATAGTACGACCGGCGGGGGCTGCCTCTAAAAACCTCGGCCGTAACCCCTTAATTATTCTAAGCCGGGTTATAACTTAGATATTGCTTCTTGGTTTACATTCCTGCAAACACTACTAGTAACTCATAAACAATTATGGGAACAGGCTTGGGCTTTTCGAGGCTGCAATATCTGAATTTCACTCAAAACTGCAGATGTCTATGAAGCTCAGGCCCGTAGATGCTGGGTGAGCCCCCAAGGACCCAACCAGGAACTGGTCGGCGCCGAGGTCAACGACCTGCCCGGCGGCTTTGTTGGTGGTTTGTAGCCTGCGGCACCCATTTAGGGTTTAGGGTTGAGTTTGTGCATCGAGAAGCCTCAGCCCTAAAACCTGTAACTGTATTTATACTGCTACCTATACTTATTATACTTCGGAGAATCATGATACTTATTGCTGGTCTTATTACGTGTATAAAAGGAACCCTTGCAGCCGCTGGCTATTCTCTGGCCTGCAGGTGTGATCTGGAGATGAAAGTCAAGTTCGAGCTCTCCTCGCCAATGATGCCTGACGAAAGAATGGTCTCGGGTTACCGGCCTTTCGGGTTTGGGGTTTTGGGTTTTTTAAGGCTCAGAATTTTCTGTTTTGAGCTCCTTCTTCCACCCTCAGATTGCTACCGGCTCAGGGTTTAGAGATGAGGGTTTAGTGCGGTTTAGGAGGTCTGGGAAAAGGTCCTAAGTTGTGGATCTTGGATTCTCGGGCGGCCCTGATGGGTTCAGGGGATTGGCATCGGTAATTATCCAGACTTCTATCTTACCTAGTGCAAAAGTATTCTGTCCGGATCTGTTCTAGCTAAGGCCAAATCCGCACTCATGTGCAGAATCTGGAAAGCTGTCAGTAAGCCTAGACACCTGCTATTTAGGCTTGCGGTGCTGTAGGCTCCGGAAAAGGGAAGGGCATGTAGCGTGTTGGGCTTGATAAGAGACCAAAACTCTGGCACCAGGTAATGTAGCAACCTGATTAACAAACCTTGTGCCTTTATTAAGGTTCTTTATATGAATCCTACTATTTGGGGATATAAGCCCAGGGTTTCTTAATCAGGTTCCTACATTAAGATAAAAGCCTGGATGGATAATTGCCGATGCTCATCCTTGGGGCTCTTAGTATAGTTTACGACCACCAACAAAACCCTATTCAAATTTCATAGGCCACTTTAAAAAAACCCTGATCCCTTAGAGTAACGTCTTGAAAGGAACCCGACTGAACTACTAGTTATTAATATTAGGGCCTCTACAGTAAGACTGCGGCGTGGCTCAAAACCACACCCAAGCCCAGCTCTTCCGAGCTCGACACTCCCTAAACCCTAAGCCCCAAGATAGGCTACTAACAGGGTTTCCACGTCGTGGTTCGACGAGTGACTTGGGTTTCGGGTTCTGGGTTTAAGGCCTATAAAAACAACAATCTAGGGGCCTTCATGCTTTTAAAAGGGCTGCTTTAAAGACTTCCGTTAAATTAAGGGGCTACTACAATGGCAAAATATTACATAGGGTCCTCAATTTCGAAACACAAGGTAAAAGGTGCATCTGATTGCGAAAGTATCCTCAAGGCAGTGTTAGTCTTTTGGGCCTCTAGGGGCAGCCTAATCTGATGCGCTTTCGGCGAGGAGGTGCCGCCTTCGAAGTAGCCTTGCTGGTGCTGCCGGCCGACTGTCAGTTCTCCTGATGGACTGCAAGCTTAGGCTTTAAGAGGTCTGGGGTTTTGGGGTCATGCAAACTCAGCTCTGAGTTAGTATGGCCCTAACTGCAGTTCTCTACTGCAGCATCGCACTCTGTCGACGTAGAGCTTAAGGCTCCAGGTTTCCGACGTCACTACCAGCAGTCTTTACGCAGGGGTAATAAGAATTGCTGGAGTATATTGATAGTCAATGCGAATGCCACAATCACAATCGTCGCCCCCTAACCCTAAGCACTAGAAAATCCTAAACCCTAAGCCCATAGCTTTAGCCCTAAACCCTTTCACACCTGGACTTAAAACCATAACCTTCAAACCCAGACTCCCAGATCGCAGCCTCGGGGAAGAGGCACTGCCCTCTGCTCCGCCTGCAGGGCGAGCATGTCGCGGCCTTTGCAAGATGGGCTGCTGGAGAGAGAGCCATTGCAGTACTAATTAATCTTAATGAATCAGACTAAAGTATCATCTTATAGTCTTAACTGTAGAACAATATCCCCGGAAGCCCGCGCTCACGTTGGAATTACGGTGGTCACCATGCGGCCTGGTGCTTGGAGTTCCCAGAGATTCCAATATATATTCCTTAAACCATACTAGGAGTCCTACTGTAATTTAAGGTATATTCCTTAATTAAGGGATATTGGAGTCTCTGGGTTCTCGGCTTCAGGGTTCAGGGCACCGAATGCTGGGATGAACCTCTGGAGGCAGGTAGCTGACGGAAGGAAGGGGAGATGAGTTTTCTGAGGTTCAGGCAAGAATGACGAATAGACCGGAAAGTATTGCTAGGGTCACTGTCATAAGGAACCCTAAACACGGTAGTCCTGGCCCCAATATGTTGCAAGGTTTGCAACAGTGTGACAAAGATGACGTCACTACCAGATATGCTCGCGGCCCCTTGTCGAACAACTGCAAAACCCAAGGTCAAGAGTCTGGCATCTATGAAGCCATAAAGCGCTTTCTGAGGCTGCAATCGCTCGATGTTTCTACGAGTTTTACAGCTCTTTGGGGTTTTGGATAATTAGAGC